>CAUYLG010055289.1:0-22468 GCA_963573385.1 Cacajao melanocephalus | reverse complement strand
CCCAGGCAAAAAGGAGGTCTGCTTTGGGAAAGAGCTGTTACTATCTTTGTTTAAACTATAAACTATGAGCTAAGTTTCTCCCTAAGTTAGTTCAGCCGAAGCCCAGGAATGAACAAGGACAGCTTGGAGGTTAAAAGCAAGGTGGAGTCAATTAAGTTAGATCTCTTTCATTGCGTCAGTCATAATTTTGCAAAGGCAGTTTCACTATTAGCATTACTAGGAGGAGAAATAGTATTAAGTTGGTGCAAAAGTAATTGTGTTTTTTTGCCATTGACAGTAATGACCAAAATACAATAGAATATAATAGATCTGGAGCCAGAACTTGAGCCTACTGAGTTCTGTTTTTCCATTGTATCAGCACCATGGGTGGTCAGACAGCAAGGAGGAAAAGCAAATAGGAAGGTTTTAGTCACTCACAGCTGCAGTCTGAACTGAAGAAGTGTCTTATTCTTCAGACTTAGAACCACCAAGCTGAGCCCCATGTACAGCAGTCATTCTATGCACGACCTTCATCCTCCTTGCTAAGCCCCCCTGAGTTTCAATAAAACATTTTATCCCCATGGTTTGCTTTCATCCAAGGGGAAATTGTTTAAACTAAAATGTTAGTGCTAGAAAACTCTGTTTTCTAGCAAGAGAGTCTCAGAATATAGAAGAGGAGATTTAAAAAATGGATAATAAAATGTAGGCTGCATTGTCCAGGTCCCATGTCAATTGGCATTTAGCTGGTTTCAGCCAATGGGAGGTCCTGGAAGAAGTTGTGGGTGGGAGGAAAGAAGAGGCCAAGGAAACAGAATGCAGGGGAGTGGTCTGAGCTTTGCCAGGTATGAAGGCCCAGAGAGACCTGAGTATAGGACTTGGGTCATGCCTACCTCTACCCATGCCTGGGACAGTTATTTAGAGGAATTTCTGACTAACTGCCTCACCCATTATCTTCATGTCTTGGAATTAATGATCTAAAGAACAATGTATAACCAATCAAACATCAAAAATTCACTTATAACTGCTGTTAATGAAAGCAATAGGCAAAACAGAGCCTTTGATATCAATAGCTTATGCTATTTTAATGTAAATTCTTGGTAAACAACTTAGGAACTACCTCTTCCTTAAAAAATTGACTGTAACTTGTTTATGGAAGTACATATTCAGGGAAATTGAATCTACGCTCCTGAGTTGTAGTTCTCAAGCCTGGACCAAATAAACTTTCTATTTACATTTATGTTACCTTAGTTTGTTCCTTTTAGGTCAGCACATTTGGCATAGTCAGCAGAACTGAGCGACACCAACCACTTGCTCTTTCTCTTTGAAAACTGAGCTGGGTACAAGCACAAACTGTCTTTAGAAGGCTTATTAGGTGTTTTGGATAAATTCTGAGTTTGGACTTCATACTCTTTGGTTCAAGGCCTAGACTTTATCTGGGCTATTTTTCAAACCTTTTTTGGTGTTTTAAGAGAAGGCGCTTTGGTGTCTATTTGGACGAGAGATTTGGGTGAAGAGCTTCTGCAAAGAACTTCGTTTTTTCTACCTTTGTCTCACCGTAGAGGTTCAGGTCAAGGTTTTTCTGCCTCTGCCTCAGCACCAGAGTTTAGAGATAATGTTTTTCTGCCTCTGTCTCACAGCAGAGGTTTGAGTTAAAGGACTGGTAGTTAGGCACCGGTGGTTTCATTTTACATAGCATGGCTTTAAGATTGCAGCTGTTTTCTATTGCTTGAAATTTTGAACTTAGCCTTTCATTTGGAGCAATTCATGTTAGTTCCTAACTGGAAAGTGTACCCCCTTTTGCTGTTTCAGGTGAGTATATGAGGGTCTAGTCCCCCATATCTTGAATAGTCTGCTGCCACCTAGCAGTTAGAGGCAGTTTGAAGCATGTTGTACTTCAACCCTAAACACATTCCCAACCTTGATCACTTTGGGAAAAGTTTCTAAATTATGGGAAATCAAGCTTCAAAATCTGACCACTCTTTTTAGAAACACCAGCTGTGTTTATATATAACACTTATAGCATATCCTTTTGTAAATATTTAGAAAGTGGACCCACCTAACCCAGGATGGTCATAAGCAGCATACGTCAAAATAGTGAGCCTCTGAAATGTCTAAAATAATTCATCTGCATGCAGAATTGGGGAAAACGCTGGTTTTAGAACCAGAAAAACTGAATGAGAGATCTCATTTGTGTTTGTCCTGGCTGAAATACAATGCAGAATTTCAATTTTTTTTTTTTTCCTCTATGGTCAGAAGTCAGCCCAATTAAAAGCTGATATTTAGGCTACAATTCTTTTAGAAACGCTTTCTGCTTTTTTCTCTTTTGGATCCTGTTTCTGGGATTGTTTTGTTTCAATCAACTAAAACCCCATTTGCTTCTTATCTTGTTGGCATGACTTTTTGCTGAGAAAAATGTAAAACTCCATTGGACTTTTAGAAAGGTTAAAGTCTCTCCAAATTTGCTCCCCTAAGACTTGTTCCTTCCACTTTTTCTCACTGCAACCTCCGTCTCCTGGGTTCAAGCAATTCTCATGTTTCAGCCTCCTGAGTAGCTGGGATTGCAGGTGCGCACCACAATGCCTGGCTAATTTTTTTTGTTTTTAGTAGAGATGGGGTTTCACCATGTTGGCCAGGCTGGTCTCGGACTCCTGGCCTCAAGTGTTCCACCTGCCTCGGCTCCCAAAGTGCTGGGATTACAGGTGTAAGCCACTGCACCCGACCCCATGGAGTCTTCTGATCAGCAAAATACCTATGTATTTGTAACTTTAGGGTTTCACAGCCTATGTAAATGATTAACAAAGAAATAACTAGATGGTAAATTTGGTTCAATGAACTATTATAGCGTAATTGTTAAGAATGAATAAATTGAATGTAAATGGAATAAAAGTTTTCAGAAACTTAACCTTAAGGTCATATTAAATAATAGATAATCAAAAAATATTTGAGCCATTTATATGGTCTAGAAAAGCTAAATATATTTAGATCTACTAATAAAGTTGAGAAAACACCTTTCTAGAAATTATGAAATTGTTTCATCTACAAATACTGGTATTAAACAGTTCAAAATCACTTCCTGAGTTTTTTACAGATAGGGTTCCTAAGAGTTAAAATGATAGTATATATATAGATAGATCTGTGTATATATAATTAAAACTGCTGGGTATAAGGAAAACTATTTTATATACAGGGCATTTAAAGAAAGTAATACGTAAAAAGAAAAAAGAGTAATTTTTTTCTTTTGTATGAGAGAGAACTTTCATTAAAATGATGAGGAAAAAGAAAGTAAATTTTTCTTAGGCAGAAATGCCAATATAAAACCGGAAATACTGGAAAAAATACAAAGTTTAAGCAAGTTATAGAAGATTTATCTTATAAAAGGAATTGTGTATATGATCAAGTTGGCTAAAATTTGAAGGGAATTACTTAGTTTTTCTAAAATTTGAGCATTAATATCAAGAACAAATTAATGCAAGATCCCTATGTTAGAATAACAGGGTTTTCTTGGAACATTGATCTGCTCTTTAGTAGAAGATTTTAAGAGGTTATGAAAGGTTTATGGAAACCATATCTTGGTTTGACCACAGTCAAAGCTGATTGAGATTGGATGAATTTATTTTTAAGTCTTCACTAAAATTAGCTTTAGCTTTAATAATATACTGATGCAAAGGTAGAATTTGGTTTGAATAAGATTTTTACATCATATTAATAAAAGATAATAAAAGGCTTGTTCATCTTTTGAGTAAACTTCAAAAAAAAGGAAAGACAAATCCTGTTCATCTTACGGTATCTTTATTAGGTCTTTTGATTATTTGGAAAGCCGAGTCTCCTATCAAAAAGGAAAGGTTTTTACTTGTTGAAATCTTAAATTATCATTTTGGCTAAATGAATGAGTATTATTTTAAAGTGGCCTGTAATCTTATTTTGAGCAGGTGTTTTAAACATTTAATATTTAACATACTTCCCAAAATCAAGCTTCAAATTTTAAAACTGATTTTTTTCCGAGTGAAACCCCTGTTAAGTCCCAGAGAGACATATTAGGCTTATTTTGTATGCTAAAATCATACAGGAAGCTTTGTCAAATAAGAAAGGGAGCTTAACTTTTTTTGAGTTGTATTTGCATGGATATGTTAATATGTGTTCTATAATTACATGAGATTCCTAAAATTCTGATATGTCTCGCTATATCTTGTCAGACATAATTATGGTTATGATATTAACTTGTTTTAGCCACAGAAATAGCCACATTTCCTTGTGGTCTTTATCTTTAACCATGGCTACTTGAAGTCCTTTGTAATCCATAGAAAATTATTGTTTTATAAATTTAGTTCTTCTTCAAATCAGTTCACAATTGGCCACAGTCCAAATTTTGCTTTTTCTTCAAGAAAATTAATGGAAAAGAATCCTAAAAATACTCTTGAATACAGGTTTCTGATAACTTTAGAGATTGTATAATTATCATTAGACTAGATAAAAACTTTCAGAACTCTAATAAACTGATGCATTCATAAAGATTGCTAACACAACCTCATGCAGAACAAAAATTAATTACACAGGACTAAACTGATAGAAAAGTGAGGTGACTTTTATGACGTTTTCTGAAACAATGTTGATTCTTTTTATATTTTGTTTTTCAGAGTCAAGAAAACTATTGAGCTATTTATAGTTTATGGCAATTAGGTAAAATATACCTTTGTGAGCATAATTAAAACACTTACTTTTCTTTCTACCTAATTTCCCCGAGATTTGGAAACAATTCATGAGTATTCTTATTTTATGGCAATCTGGTTAGTTGCATAAATACAATAAGAATCCTTTTTTTCTTTTTCTTTTTTTTTTAGCAGGACACAATTGGAGACTCTGGTGGTTGAAGGAATTGACTAGAATGGCATATTTTCAGATATGACCAGACTGCTTTGAAAAATTGAGGTTAACTTTATAGAGGCAATAGGAACCCCTTTGAAAAGACTTGCCTGGTACCTTGTCTACACAATTTTCTTTCAAGGTTTCTGACCTTGAAGTAAGTAAAGAATATCACTTTTTGACAGGTCTGGGAAGCTCAAGGTATTCTGGAGACTTGAGAAGAGTAAAATTCACCCTATTTGTACAGGTATTACAGGCATAGCATACTCTAGTAGTGAATCTTTGCCTTGGCTTCCTAGCCTCAAGATTTATAAAAGTCTTATCCAAAATTTTTTGTTAAAGTTTCAGCACAGCCAACTTAAAAGAACCTATATGGCCAGTAACTATTCTTCTTGTACTTTATGCAAATGATAAAGCTAAGTATGATACTAAAACTTATTTTGCAACTATGTTTATCCTATAAAGGTTTATCTTTGGTAAAAATGGGGACTGGAAGGAGAAAAAAATTATGTTTCAGAAGAAAATTACAGTATATCTGTTATTAGACTCCAGCCCAGATCTTTGTTTTTAAGTTTTTATTGTTTTCATACAATTTGGAATGAACCTCCATTGGAATAAGTCTTTACTATGCATCTCTCCTTGTTTTACTTCTTCTGAGAAAACCAAAAGCATGAAATTCTGAAGACTGGAGATGATTCAAAAAGCAATGGCAGTTACATAAATCAGAGACTTGACTGATGACTATCCAGGAATAAACTTTCTTAGCACTGAGGTTTGAAGGTCTAAGCAGAGATTGGTTATCAGTGCTTCCATGGGAAGATTTTTGATCGACAGTTGGGGGAATGAGAAAAGAAAAATAGTTCAGTGCGGTCTGAGCTCTGTAAGGTATGCAGGTCTAGAGAGCTATGAGGTGGGACTTCAGTCATACCACACCTCCACATATGCACTCATGCCTGGGGGTAATTGTTTAAAGTCATTTTGTTCCTGATCAGCTGCCTCACCCATTATCTTCCTGTTCCTGGAATCTGTGGTTACCATGTATAGCCAATCAATAGCTTATGTTATTTTAATGTAAATTTGTGGTAAACCACTTAGGAACTGCTTCTTCTTTTCCTTTAAAAATCCACTTGTAGCCGGGTGCTGTGGCATGTGCCTGTAGTCCCAGCTACTCTGGAAGCTGAGGCTGGAGGATGTCGAGTCCAGGAGTTCTGGGTTGTAGTGCGCTATGCCGATCGGGTGTCTGCACTAAGTTCGGCATCAGTATGGTGATTTCCCAAGAGTAGGGGACCACCAGGTTGCCTAAGGAGGGGTGAACTGGCCCAGGTCGGAAACAGAGCAGGTCAAAACTCCTGTGCTGATCAGTAGTGGGATCGCACCTGTGAATAGCCACTGCACTCCAGCCTGGGCAACATAGTGAGACCCCGTCTCTTAAAAAAAAAATCCACTTGTAAATGCTGTTAATTGGCATGTATATTCAGGGCAACTTGAACCTATGCTTTTGGGTTACAGTCCTTAAGCTTAGACCAAGTAAACTCTGCTTATATTAACTTTGCCTCAGCTTCTTCTTTGTAGATTGACAAAGCCAAGTTATTTCTCCTCCTCTCTGCTTCTGATGACATTTCTGGCAGTTCCTGCAGCTCCCAGTGATTAGGCCCCCTGTGCTTCCAGCTTCTACTTGTTGACCCAGCCCCTGGACTCTGTAAAGCCTCCATCATCTCCTTGGCCTTCATGGTAATGGGAATAGTTTCCTGCTGTTCCAATCTCCAGGCCGCAAAGTGTCAGTCGATGTGTAAACTCTACAATTAGTGACTCTGATGCCCTCAGCAAGTTACTTAAATTATTTGAGCCATCCTTAGGTTTCTCATGTATAAAATGGGAATAGTAATGTTCAAACTGTAGTATTATGAAAATTATGTATGTTAATATTTACAGAGTGCCACCAACACAAAATTATAGATGGAGTAAATGGTAATTGTTCTTATCACCACCACACTCACCCCCATTACTTGCTAAATATTTGGGATGAACTCGGACATTGCCTATCCCCCTCTTCCCAGTAGCTTAGCTACATAGAATTAGTATTTCTACGAGCAGAGTATTCCAAACTATTTTCCATGACTGGTAGCCTTGTAATGGGGCCTTGTGATGTTGTAATAGGGCTTCTTCAAATATAGAGGTAATACACTGTACAGCTTTCCTTATGCGTTTTTATCTATATACACTTCTGTTAAGCAGGATACTAGCAATTTCTGGGACACAGTTTGCAAGACACTAGAACGGTGGCCTACATTCTGTACTTTAGGATCAGACAGATTTGAGTTGTAATCTCTGTCCCACCACTCATAGCTGCATGACTTGGGGCAAGTATTTTACTATCTTTGAGCCTCATTTTCCAGTCTGAAAAATGGCATAATTGTGCTGTGTAGTTTGTTGTTGTTGTGAGGTTTTAAGAAAACATTTCAGGTGAAGTACTTAAAATAGTTTCTGAACCCTGTTCAATAAATTTAGTTGTTAAATAGTAACAGTTAATCCAAGGAACAAAAGCTGTTAAGAGTTTCTTAAAGCCTCAATAAATAAGTGGAAATAAACATCATGGACACTGCATTGGAGCTAGAAGGAAGAGAGAACGTTGTAGTGGTGGTGGGGTTTGGGAAAGGGAATGTGGCTTCCCCAGTGAGGGAGCAGCAGATTGGCCCCTGTTCATGGGCAGCCTGCGTTCTTGACTCTCTGCTTGCCTGTCGGCCTGCCTGCCTTTGGAGCCAGCTCTCACTCTGTGCCTGCACTCCATGCTCAGTCCCTCTGTGGCAGCACCGAAAGCCACTCTCCAACATGCCTTTCCTTTCCCATGCTCCAGGGGCGTGAGCCAGGCTGAGAGCTCTGAAACCCTTTCAGGACCTGTGTGCTCAGAGCTTCCTGTGCAGAACCAGCTCTTCCCTAAATGGGCCCCTAGTTCTGGAATGGGTCAAGAAGGGGCCCAGAAAGGGGGCCAGGAAGGAGTTCCTGTAACGCTTCTGAGTCAAAGCGGCTCAAGGCTGAATCTGAAGAATTTTCTTGTTTTTTCTGGTAATAAGGTGGAAAATATTCTTTGGTTCTTGCCTAAGTCCTTGTTTGTGTTCCTCTATTAACTGCAAATATAGAAGAAAAAAGTGGTGGGATTAATTGTCACCAGCAAACTTCCAGTGGTATTCCTTTCTAAAGCCAAGAGACTCGGTGTGCAAACTGCATTTTCGTTATGGGTGGTAATTGATCACGACAGCAGTGATGCCTGCAATTTCTAAAGCTCGATTCTGAGTTAGGAGTGAGGGCTACGTTTGCTGTATTTAATATAATGCTGGGCTTCCCTTTGTGAGAGGCCTGTCTACCAGTCTCGCCTATGGAGAACCACTGTGTTCTAATCTTGACTCCCTCCCCACAGGCTGCACACCACTGTGACACTGTAAATTCTGCCCCAGGATACAATTTAACCTTGTGTATTCCTCAAGTTCAGGACAGTCGCCAGGCATCAAAGGCCATGGAGATTGTCTACAGGCCCTTTGATTTTTGAACCATGAGTGGATTTGAAAACTTTCAGTTTGTATAATAAAATAGTAGACTTTGGTCAAAATTGAGCTGGCCATTTAGCATGACTGACAGTTTTGTTCCTTCCAAAGAGACGTTAGTTCTGCTTATTTTTCACTGAGGTGAATTTACCCCGACTGTAACGCACCTTTCTTTTTTTCCTTTATGAGGACAGGCCAGTGAGAGACCATAAGCACCAGGAGCAGATACGAGAAGGCAGAATGCGGACTCTAACAAGGGGTCCTCAGGCACAAGGAGCGGGCAGGCCTAGGAATGGTTTAGCTGCATCCTGATGATATTGCTCTTGCTTGCTAATTTGTGGAGTCCCATATTTTGGCTTCTGCTAGTGAAAGAAGGTGTCTGATTGGAAGGCAGTAGTATGGGGCTTGGCAGCAGGGGTCAGACAAAGGAGACCGAGTGGGCGGAAAACAGAATCAGTGCTAGCCTACGGTTGGGCAAGATGAAGGAAGTATGGGTTCTGGTGGAGTGCGGGGATAATGCTTTTATTAAGTGGTAGAGCTCAGTGCTTACCAGACAGATGCGCTTTCTCACACAGAGGGCCGTTTCCCAGTTGTGCTGATATCTATTTTAACTCATCAAAGGGGCTGCAGTAAGAATGCGTATGCCACAGAAGAGGTAAATTGGAAAGGTTAAAAACAATCGAAGATCCAAAGAGGTCAGTGAAACAGATTAATAAAGCATGTTGGCATCATATAGGGGTTTATGAAAGTGGAGGCTGTTGTTTCCAGAAATACTGAAAGATGGTGCTTTCTCCTTAGTCTATTTGCTAGCCCGTAGGTAGAAAGAATGGAATCATGCATGAATAGGATCTGGGTGGAAGCCATGGACTCTGAGCTTGTTGCAACCCAGGTTTTCTGTACCAATATTTTCTTGGTCTTACTGTTTTTTTTGTTTGCTTTTAAACAGGACCTCACTCCGTCACCCAGGCTGTAGTGTGGTGGTGCAATCACAGCTCACTGCTCCTCAGTCTCCCAGGCTCAAGCAATCCTCCCACCTCAGCCTCCCGAGCAGCTGGGACTATAGGCACACACCAACACACCAGGCTAATTTTTGTATTTTTTTGTAGAGACAGGGTTTCTTTATGTTGCTGAGACTGGTCTTGAACTCCTGGGTTCAAGTGATCCAGCTGTCTTGGCCTCCAAAAGTGCTGGAATTACAGGTGTGAGCTACCGCGTCTGGCCTTGGTCTCTTTAAGGTTGACAAAGGATGAGATGCAAAGCCAAAAAGAAGGACGAGAGTGCCTCTCTGGCCATGTTTCTGAAGAGGAGCTGACCTGTGCCAGTGTCATTACTGTTTCCTGTGTAGAAAGGCCGGATGCCGACAGGCTGGTGCTTGGGGCACGCTGTGACTGTGTAGATGGTGTAGATTAGGATGGAATGACATTGGCAGAATTGTAGTTGAGAAGAGAGCGTAATAATACCATCAATATAATAAAGTGAAGGGAATACTATCAGCCAATGGCCTGGAAACACAAGAAATTTAAGGAGCATCCAGGCCCAATGAGCTGTAACTGCTCAAGGTATTTAGGCTGGTAGAAGTCAGTCAGCCACCAGCTGATGGCCCAGAATAGCACATAAAATGGGAGGTAGAAACTGATAAGAGTAGAAAGCACAGTTATTTTGAAACCACAAAATTAAAAGCTGAAACAACAGTCCATTGAGTAGCAACTTGTCTCTGTGTTGTAGCTGAATATTCTGAATGGACAGCCTGCCTAACAGAGCAACATGGTTGAGGAGAGACGTGAGCCACTGTATCAGCACATTCCTGCAAACTGTATGTGAAATATATCACATTAGATAGAAGGCTTCGAGACAACTAGAAATCAGACCAGAAGATGAATATTAATAACAATAATATGCACTATTTATTGAGCACTTACTCACTTTGTGCTTGGCATTTATTTTATCTTCAATTAGCTATGCAAGACAGTAATCTTAGCATCACATCAAAGAGGTTAGTTATTTCCCAGTAACAGTGGCAGCCCTGAGTTTTCAACCCAGATTTATTTGGCCCCAAATTATGGGTTTGTACCATGGAGCATTCTATCTCTCTGCAAACCAATCTGTTAGTACAGCTGATAATGATTGCATCTGCTTTCTGAAGAGAGTATGATTGGGGGTGTGATGGGGCAATACAAGATAGAACTCACATTTCATAGATAAAGTGATGCCTGTCAGGTCTTGTAGGCCCCTTGGCCTTTCCTTGATATGACTTACTAAGATCTGTGACTCTGAGAATGACCCTCTGAGTTGCCATATCACTCTTGACTGGAGAAAACACCAACAGCCTCATTTCATCAAAAGTTGAGGTTTTGAATTAACTTGTCTTTTTTTTTTGAGATAGAGTCTGGCTCTGTTGCCCAGGCTAGAATGCAATGGCACAATCTCACCTCAGTGCAACCTCCGCCTCCCAGGTTCAAGTGATTCTCCTGCCTCAGCCTCCCAAGTAGCTAGGATTACAGGCATGGGCCACTATGCCCAGCTAATTTTTGTATTTTTTCTTCTTTTTTTCTTTCTTTCTTTTCTTTTTTTTTTTTTTTAAATAAATTGAGATGGGGTTTCACCATATTGGTCAGAATGGTTGCAAACTGCTGACCTCAGGTGATCCACCCGCCTCGGCCTCCCAAAGTGCTTGGATTACAGGTGTGAGCCACTGTGCCCTGCCTAATTTTTTGTATTTTTATAGAAACCCACCTCCTCCCAAAGTACTGGGATTATAGGCGTGAGTCACCATGTTCGGTCAACTTGGCTTTCTTAAGACCTGGATTCCCTCGTGTCTGTATTGGGCCCTTGGCACACACGTATGTACTGAGCTGCATCCATCCCTGTGTACTCATCTATCTTGCATGATAAGAATTCCATATTTTACTTTAATAAAACCTATACGTGTAGAAAGCTGCCTGAACCCCAGTTGAATCCTCTTCATACCTGCCACTTGTCTGCTGGGAGATTTTCAGGGAACACAATGATGGCCCCAGACCATCCTCCTGTTGTCTACCTAACGGCGGCTGCCTTCCACTCGAACTCCTGTGCCTGTTCCACTGTAGCAACTATCGCACAGAAACTGATCAGCCTGGGCTTTGAAAAGTGGCTCAGTTATTTTACTATCTGTGAAACCGTGCAACTCAATTTATCTTCATCTCAGTTTCCTTACGTGTGAAATGGGGGTAAAGTAATACTTGCCACTAGAATTTACTAAGCATCTATTATGTGCCGGAATCTGTCTTTTGCAAATTATCACATTCAACTTCACTGTGACCGTAAATCATAGCTCCCTTTTCTCTTCTTGGGTGAAATAGGATTCTTTTAATCTGATACCTTTTCTGAAAAATGCAGAAGTTTATCATATTCTTTAGTCACTGCACTCTGGATTATCCAGTTGCCATTTTAAAGAGTCCTCAGTGTATTTGAGTTATTTTCTCTAGGCTCTCTCTTTCCCAGTCATAGATTTCTCCCTGTTCTCACCGGCCATGTTGTTGAAATACCGAGGTGTACCACACAACTAATTGGCATTACACAATTTCTACCTTACAGAACAAGATGACCACACTTACATTACCTGAACTCAAAATACTGCATTATATTGATACAAAGATAAGATTGCAGTACATATGGCAGGAAACCTATGGTTGGTCACTTTACTTGGAACATGGAATTAGTAGAGCCAGCAGGATGATAATCATGCTTGTTTGAGCAGGTGTGCATTGCTGTTTCATGACTAGGTCAGGGACTCTGCCTGTAACATCAGCAAGCGCTCCGACAGATGTTCACCGCTGGTCCCCAGCAGGGAAAGGCTGTGCCTGACTCCAGTAAATCCCACCACTCGGATTTTCGTTTTGTTTTACATATGCTTAATCAACATCTACTTTGTACAGGTGAATGTGCTAGATACTTGAGTGTAAGATACATATGAAATTACCTTATTCTCCGGAAGTTTATAATTGAGTGCATAGGTCAGCAAAACTTCTCTGAAGGACCATGTAGTAGATATTATAGGCTTTGTAGGCTATGAGGCAATGTATAGCCTCTGTTGCAACTACTTACTTCTGCAGCCACGAAGGAAAATGGCTGTATTCACGGCTATGCCAACAGGCAGTAGCCAAGCCAGTGGCCAAATCAGGCTGTAGTTTGCCAATCCCTGCTTTATTGGGAAACGTAAACATGTAAGCAAACAGTTATAAAATAATGTGTGTAATAATAGATAAGCAAGAGGAATAAAAGCAGTGTGAGAACACTTAGAGAATATATGCTCCTTCAGTATGCAACAGGGTACGCCCTCCTTGGTATACCGATGTCATAGGCCAGATAACTTTTGCTGTGAAAGACTGTCCTGTGCCCTGGAAGATGTTGAGCTGCACCTCTAACCTTTGCTAACTAGATGCCAATAGCAGCCTCCCAACCCAGGCCGTGGTGATGAAAAATATTTCCAGGGATTGCTGAATGTCCCTAGGGGAAGAAACCACCCCTAGTTGAAAACCACTGCTCTAGGGACGACAGTTGCTGTGGCGAGAGAAGTCCGGTAAATTCTTACCAAGAAGGTGACCCCTAATTAGGGTTTTGAAGGATGAATAGGAATTTGTTATGTGGATATAAAACGTGTGTAGGGAGAGTAGGAAAATTTAAGAAGAAGGCAAAGTTAGACAAAAGCAAATAGATGTGAAAAAGTATAGTCTGATGAGGGATTTCAAGCCATCACATATTGTTAGTGTGTGTGCGCGTGTGCATGGATATGTGTGTATGGAGTGGTTAGAGGATGAAGCAAGAGATGGAGACAGAAAGATACACAGGGGGAAGATCACAGAGGTTCTTGTGTGCTGGGCTGAGGAGATTAGGTGTTTCTCAGTAACATGAATCGTAACTTTTGAAGAATAGTGGATCATTTGTGAAGAGTAACTTACAAGGTAGGCAGGCACTGTCAGGAGGTACCCTTGTCGTTAGCAGAGCTGCTGCCCTGGCTGCCCAAGATTAAAGCACAAGAGTGATGACATGCTTGCACACGCCCAGTGAGGGTCCTAGTGTGAGCCCATAAATGAATTTAAGTAAAATTATAAGTATCAACCCAAAAGTGCTCGCAAGTAACTGCTCTACGATGTGCCAGAACAGATTTTATAATTCTGTGCTGCTTACAAGATATTCTGGTACTTGATAAACTTAATGAAACGGTAGAGTCTATTGATATTGCTGTACAGCTAAGCACAAGACTCCGCAGAATGTATGCGGAGAATAAAAATAAGTGTTCATGCCTAAAAGTGAGATAAAACAACCAGGGGTCATTTACTGGTGAGGTAGACACATTCCACTCCAGTGCATTGACGTAAACCTACGTGGATGGCCTATTTCCAGGGGCTGAAGGGTCCTGCTATGTTGTTGAAGCCCTGGATGGGAAGAGAAGCCAGACTTATTACTGCACTTTAAAAAACTACGCTCTTGGGGGAAAGCTCAGTAAACTTACTATCTTTGCTTTATCAGAGGGCAAATAGAAGCTTGGAAGGGTAAAGTGACTCAACCAAGTTAGTATCTTAGATACGACTGAAAATGAATGCCCTTTTGTAAATGAATTTTACTTTTCTTTTAAACATTTCATTTGGGAAAAAATTTCAAAATTATGTGAAAGTAGGGATAGTAGTACAGTGAAGCCCCTTGTATCCAGAAACAGTTATTCAAATTTTGTCAATCCTTTTTTTCTCCTGGATTAATTTGTAGCAAATATTAAATGCCATATTATTTCTCCTACAAATACTTTAGAGATTAGTGTATTTTAAAAGATGTCCATTCTATGATACTTCCCCTGTCCTTCAAGGAAGTGGCAAATGAAGCAGTGTCCACTTAAAAACATGTTAGTATGGCTTATGTCATTTTAAGATGAATTTATAGTTCCTTTTAGATGAACTTAGTATATTTCAACGTACATTGATTGGATTTCTACTGTGACTTGGAACTCAAGGTAATTAGAAAACAAATACCAATCATCTATTCTTGTCCTCAACTCCACAGTTAAAAACTAGATAGAAAGATAGATATGGATTGGAGAACTATCTTTACAATCCAACAGAACTTGGTCCTACCTGCAACTCTTACTGGTTGTATGATTTTTGTCATTTAGCTTGATGGCTCCAAGTCCCATCTTCCTCATATCTAAAATGAGGCCACGTATCACTTTCTATTGCTGTAACAGTGCTCCATAGCAAACCATCCATGACTAAGTGCCTTGAAACAATAAACATTTATTCAGCTAACAAGTTTGCAGTTTAGGAATTTAAGTTCGATTTGGCTGGACAGTTCTTGTATCCTTCTCTGGATTCACTTACGTATCTGGGGGTTGGCTGGCTGTGGGCTTACCTAGGGTAATCTCAGCTCTGATTATAGTGACAAGTAAGCTCTGCTGCAACCATGTTCCTCTTCAGCAGGCTAGCCTGGGCACATTCTCATGGACATCGCAGAGGGGTAAGCAGAAATACTGAAATGCTTTATAAGCCTCTTACTGTATCCTGTTTGGTAGCATTACATTGGTCACAACCAGTTGCAAGGATGAGCCCACAGGCCGGCAGTGAAAAGATGCCCTGCCCGTAGTGGAGGTAGGGTTACATGGCAAAGGGTGTAGACACCCGGAGGGATAAAAAAATTGTGGCCATTAGTGTAATCAACATATCAGAGGATCCTTAGAGGACTTGCTGAATGGGGTCATTATAAAGATTAAGTGAAGTAACATTCATATAAGTGAAATGCATATAAGGTAGATAAAGGGCTTAGCAGTATTTGGCATATAATAAATACTCAACAGAAGTTAGCTATTAATAATTGTTACTAAAATTATTGTCATATTTTTGCTGTTAACACTTCTGGATAATAGTAGAGTTGGTAGTAGTAGGAATGCAAGAAAGACCCATTCTGACCTGAGATAGAGAAGATGGGTGCATAAACAATGGTTCATATATATATATATATATATATATATATATATATATATATATTTTAAGACAGAGTCTTCCTCTGTCACCCAGGCTGGAGTACAGTGGCACGATCTTGGCTCACTGCAACCTCCACTTCTCAGGTTCAAGCAATTCTCCTGCCTCAGCCTCCCAAGTAGCTAGGATTACAGGTGACCACTACCACACCCAGCTATTTTTATATTTTTAGTAGAGACAGAGTTTCACCATGTTGGTCAGGCTGGTCTTGAACTCTTCACCTAAGGTGATCCTCCTGCCTCGGCCTCCCAAAGTGCTGGGATTAGAGATAGGAGCCACTGCATCCAGCCTTGAATCTTGTCTTAAACAAGACCTTGAGGGATGGGATTTTGAATCTGGAACAAAATACCAAATAAAAATACAGACTTCCTTCAAAAATTCACATATTCTGTTAGGATTGACTTTGATTGGTGCCTGACCACTTGAAATAACTTGAAAGACTCCAGAAAGCTTTCCAAACCCTCACTGCCTCTTCCATTGGCTTATAACCTCGTTTAAAATCTCTCCCAGGAGAATAAGCCCTTTGGATAAGATAATGCCATTATTTCAGAGAACATGGGACTCAGCCATGCCATTTGTTGGCCTGTCATGGCTCTCGGTAGTAGTGATGTGAAGTGTAGCTCTTAAGAGAGGGAACCAGGGCAGTGGGGTCAGGAGGACAGGCTCTGAGCAGCTCCCACAGAGGGAGTGAACTCTCCATGGCACTGGAGTGTTTGGGCCTTTGTGGAGGATGCTGACAAGTGGTGTGAAAGTTCTGTTAAAATGACCATCTTAGTCTGGGTTTCCCCAAAAGAAGAACCTGAGATTTGAGTGCAAGTGTTTTACGTGCTCCCAGGAAACACTGGTAGGAGAAGTGAGACAGGAAAGGGGAGGGACCCAGCAGAGGGGATATTGATGAGCAAGGGTAGTGCAGTGAGCTGCCGGAGCTTGGTGCCAGTAAAGTGACTGTGCAGAGCAGGCCCCAGGCCTGCCCCAGCCCAGTGGTGGAGAAGCAGGGGTTTGTCATTGAACGACCCCAACCTGTCGGCAGTTGAGAGCAGCTTTCAGGGGCATTCACCCCCGGCACTGTAATCTTGTCCCTAACACAGTCCAGATTCAAAATCCCATCCCCCAAGGGCTTGTTTTAGACAGGATTCAAAGCTGGGTACAGTGGCTCACATCTCTAATTTTAGTGGCCAGAGAAATCCCTGAGGCACACTGACCAGTGTGTACAGTAGGAAGCCATGGAGTGAGCTCAGAAACCCTCAGTGTAGAGGGGGGGCGAGTGAGGCCCCAACAGCAAGTCCTTCAGGGACTACAGATGGGGTGATTTCAGTGTGGCTGTAATCCACCCCTCTTTGTGGGCTGTTCTTTCTCTTCTGCATCATTTCCCACAAGCTACGTTTTATATTTTTGCTATATAAAATATGGTGTGGAGGAATCACGTAGATATGCCCTCTCCTCATGCTTTTAAAAGTGGATGCTAAACATTTCCTGTCATCTGGTGCAGCAGAGGATGGAGGGGATTACCAGCTGAGGCAGAGGGAAGTGTGAACATGACAGTAAACCCTAAGGGCTGTTTTTTTTTCCCTAGCCCTGAAGTTTTTGATTATGACTGAAAGGCATAACTAGGTGCAAAGAATAAGTGGAAACTGTAGAAAAATAATCAGTCCCCTTTGCAGAGATGCACATTTTTGATCTCCATTTTTATTGGTTTTAGATTTATTCTACAACATAAATCATTAGAACTGTATCAAGTGGATCAATCTATTTACAGAATATTTACAGGTAACCGTGTCTGTGCAAGAAGGGGAGGGGAGCAGAGACAGAGGGAGATGTGAACTTTTTCCAGTGAGACTCTCTCGGCCCTAATTGAATTGATCCACTTGGAAAATAAGCAAGAAAAAAGATGCTACAGAGATGATCGTATATTAAAACAAGGGAATTGTTTGCAGGGGCAAAGAAGGGATAAAGCGTGAATCATCGTGAAGTAAGAGGGATGTTAAGAAGGACGGACTAAACGTAGTATCTTTGTTGTCTGTTCTTTGCTGTGCTTTTTTTTGTCTGAGGCTGGATACTTTCATCCCACTGAAGGAAGAGAGAGGATCATCAGCATGAGTGTGAGCTGGGAGGCAGTGAGGCTGACAAAGGGTGAAGCATGCTATCACCCTCACACTTGACAGTTTGCATCTTTTCAAAAGGTGTTAACTTAGTCGGTCACCGTAGATAGTCGTGGGTCAGGGCAACTAGTGAGATCCCTATAGGGCGGATGAGGTAACCAAGACTCAGAAAGGTTGTATCACTAGTTCAGCATCACACAGTGAGACACAGACAGAGCCAAATGAGAGTAGAGAACCAGGGAGAGGCCAGACTGTGGTAAGGGATGCAAGTAGGATTCATCATGCTGTTCCTAGGAGTCGTGGATGTACGTCTGCTCTCTCTTCTGGGGAATGCACAGCCTGCTGTCTTCAGGTGACCATTCATGAATTAATTCTATCTCCACACAACGGTTAAACAACAGGGAACAAGGCATAATCCTTTTCCTCGAGGCACTTCTGACACTCAGCACTGTGATAGCTGCATGGCGGCTAGCCAGAGACCCCAGTGAGTCCATGGGCATGGCAATCCTCTGAAGTTCTCTGCTGCAGGGAGACATAGGGTGATGTTTTTGCGTCCTGTTTTATAATGTGACCCATCACTGTGTCCTGGAGTACAGCAAGCAGGTTCAGATAAATGGCTGGTTCTCGGGTGAGTAAGTGGTAACAGGGAATCAGGGTGGTGGAGACTTTGAAGTCCTGGAAGACAGGCAAAATGAGCCGCTGGTCTGTCCACTGATAGCTGTAATCCAATGACCAAGCTGGGATTTTAAAGGAGGTTCGTGAAGGCTGGGGAGGGAGAGACACATGAATAAGGTAGATGAGAAATTATTGTATGAAACAGGCTATTGAACTAAGGACTCGAAGCTGCATTGCACTCGGGAAGGGTCTTGGGGCTCTGGACCTGGATGAAGTAAGGGTCTAGTGATAGGAGCTGAGAGAAAAATACTCTCATAGAGGGGGAAATGCCACGCCTGATATTAGCCATAGAATCCCATGATTGGGGCTAGTTTTCCATAAGGGAAACCTGGGCCGCAAGACTAAATAGCATCCAGAGGGGATTGTAGGTAAGGATGGGGGCAGTGTCTTTAACCTTTCCTGTGTCAGGCCTCACTTAGTATGAGAGTGAAGAGGAGGAATTGCTACCGTGGGCCAGAATCCCTGCTCAGAGCTGTGTTTATGATCCCACGTGTTCATTACAAAGGCCCTGCGAGACAGACTTTAACTCTACTTTCAAAGAGAACACAGATTATGTAATTGTTCATAGCACACCGTGAATTAGAGACAGAGCTGGAGAGAGGCTTGAGGTCTGTCTGCTGCCAAGTGTCTTACTGCTTCTACTCTGGTGTACTGTTTGATAATAAAGACCCTGAATCCAAAGGTGAGATGACACGTGGGCCAAATACAGTATGGCGTGGAAGAACAAGACAGGAAATCTAAGGGATATGTGAGCATATGTGGACGAGAGAGGAGATGGCTTATGTCAGGGGTTTGTGGCCTCACTAGCAAACATCATCTTCTCAGCAATTAAGCCACCTGGCCATAGGTCAGTGGTCAACAAACCTACACACATAACTTGGAGCCATTGCTATTGTCACAAAATGTAAAGAGGTTGGGTGGAAACTTCAGACATATTGAATAAACTGCCCCATCCCGGTTATAACTGCAGGCTATGCCGATAGAGTGTTGATATGTTTTGGCTGTGTCCCCATCCATATCTCATCTTGAATGGTACCTCCCGTAATCCCCATGTGTTGTTGGAAGGACCCGGTGAGAGATATCATGGGGTGAGTTTTTCCCATGCTGTTCTTGTGATACTGAATAAGTCTCATGAGATCTGATGGTTTTAAAAGTGGGAGTTCCCATGCACAAGCCCTCTTGCCTGCTGCATGTAAGATGTGCCTTTGCTCCTTCCTCATCTTTCGTCATGATTGTGAGACCTCTCCAGCCATGTGGAACTATAAAGTTTAACTCTTTCCTTTATAAATTACCCATTTCATAGATGCTCATCACAGCAATAGTTGTCTAATAGGTGGGAAGCAATCTAATTCCTCAGCATTAGAGGAGAGTGAAGTAGTTCACATTCATTCATATAATTGAGTTGGTCATTTACTAGCATTATTTTTAACAATTCAAGAAAACATGTATAGTATAATAACAGATGGAAGCTGGTTTGGTTTTTTAATGGAAGACATGAGGCAGAATCAACTTACCAAATAGCTAAAATATGTTAGGTATTTTTTGCAAATATTTCACTCAGTCCCCAGTAACACTATCTCTTAATTAATACCATTGGTATTATTCAGATAAGGAAACTGAGGCTTGTCCTTTTTTTCGAGAATCATTCTCAGATTCACACTAGGACTAACTGAGCCAGTAATGAGGTCAATCTTGCCTCCTGACCTGGAGGCTTCCAGATCATACTGCTCCTGTCTGAGAAGTGACAGAAGGCTCCCTGAGTCTGCAGAACTGAGTCCTTTTGGTAAGCTGTGAAAATAAGCCAATCATAAAGAATTATAAACAGAAACGGAGGATCTTAGACTTCACCCTGATTTTTATATTTATTCTCCTTGTTTTATTATCTGATTAAAACCTTAATTTCTTCCTCTATGCATTCTTGCCTTTTTCCTCTTGGTTCTTGCTTTATTGCTAACTCAACAAGAAGCTCTTCTTTTTGCACCTTATCGGTCCCCAGGCTTTCAACCCTACATCAGTTCAGGGTTGGTTTTCCTCAAGGTTTGGTGCAACCTATTATCTCATTCCTCTGCTGTTGTCAGAGCCTTTATCTTGCCACTCATGTATACTGAGAGAAAAACTGAGTTGGTTTCTAGTAAGTAATAGAAGACATGGGGAAGGATGAAAAACAGAGGCACACTGCTTGTTTAGCTATTACTGCTATTGGTTATCTTAGTAGTAAATAAACTAGTAATAATTATTACTGACATGTGCAATAAAAATAATAAACTATTTTAAAAACTAAAATACTAAATATATATTGAATAATGGTATTAAATATGTAAGAAAATATTACCAAAATAGTAAAAATAATGGCTTAATTTCTATAATGTTCTATAATTTAGAAAGTAGATTTACCTATATTATCTTAATATGGTTTATTGGATATAGGCAGAGCTATTTTACACCCCAATCAAAGACAGTTTTTAAAAAAAGTTTCCAAAAGGATCTCTTGGGCTGATTTTATAGTAAGATGAATCTATTGTATCATAGAA
The DNA here is from genome assembly GCA_963573385.1 of Cacajao melanocephalus. Taxonomy (NCBI): domain Eukaryota; kingdom Metazoa; phylum Chordata; class Mammalia; order Primates; family Pitheciidae; genus Cacajao; species Cacajao melanocephalus. Next base: position 1,781 of record CAUYLG010055289.1, on the reverse strand, counting down.
AAAGTAACAGCCTTTAACAATTAATCTATTTGATAGTTTTCAGTTTATATCCAGAAAATTAAGTGAAACTGACAAACATACCTTGGGGACCTCTTTGGTGCTGATGGGAAATATGAACATGAACAAGCCATTCAGAGCCAGTGCCTGTGAGGGGCCTCGGTTTTAAGCTCTTGAAAAGAAAAATAATTGTAAATGATCTGAGTGATACTTCAAGGCTGGTCTAGATGAGATGTCTCAAGGGAACTCACTGAATTGATTGATAATCGGAGATGTTTCGGAGGGGGAGAGCTGCTTGAGTGCTGTTGTGCTAGTTAGGGAGGCTTTACTGAGGAGATGGGCTAGGACGTGGGGACTCCATCTCCTAGTCTCCTGGCAGACACACTACCGTATCCTAATATTGCAGGGTCTAACAGGCCAAAGTTCAGGTCTGTTTAGTAACATAGTAATCTCGAAGCTCGCTTGCTCATCTGTTAAACGATGAGGAAGCTGCAAGGTGAAAAATGAGACAGCTCACATCTGGTGCAATGCTGAGTCACGGTTGACCCTTAATGTCTGTTGAAGTCTCCCTCTCCCTTATTGCTATGTCTTCAGGCAGGGCCACTGATAAGCAGAAAGGTAAGAGGAAGGGCTCCAAAAATCACATGAAGACATTCAATATAGTATCTATATTACTATTATACTTCGGCTTATTATACTATTCTATATGACTAGTCTATGTTATTATCATACTTCGGTTTTCTGTAACCTGAAAAGATCCTGAAGGGAGCAGAAGAGACAATGAAGATAGAGTCTTGACACCTTACTTGTCTGTGTTTGACTTCATTTGGGAATTTATTTGCCTGCAGGGGAGGAGCCACGTTGAGGGAAGATGGTGAGCAGGCTACTGGAGGGGATCCTCGAGGGTGCCTGTCATCTGCCCCCAGCCTGGGTCCACACTGGTGTCTGAGCCGTATTGGACCACCTGGTGCAGGTGGAAGCAAAGGAAATGGTTTTGATGAGGTCCTATAAATTATGGGAACGTGAGTCATGAGCTCCACTGCTCAGGGGCATTTTAACTATGCCTGACGCGACGTACAAAATACAACAAGCTTTTTCACTTTAGTTCAGAGCCAAACACTGTGTACCTCTGATATCTTAAAAACTCCAGGAAGAGCTGCCAGTTTCAGGTAGATGTGGAGCCTGATGTGAAAGTCGGATGTCACAGAGAACTGGGGAACAGCAGCCCTCCTGGCTGAAGCAGGCACAAGGAAGATGCCACACACACCTTGGATTACTTGAGAACTTTCATGTTGAGCGCCAATAGATTAAGATTTTTATTATTATGGCTTAATTTGATCCCCAAAGCAGATAACGAGCAGGTAAAGTCAGATCACTACCCTGCAGAGGGATAAATAAGGCCCAGGCAGACCCCTGCCACCCCTCCCTCCAGTCCCCACCCCAGCACGTACATACAAGCACATGTGTTTTGCTGGTGAATAGCCTAGAGACGGAATGGTGATCGACAGGTGCTGACTTTCCAGGTCCTGTGAGGTAAACAGGCCTTTGCTGCTAGATGCCGCAAACAGCAATATCCTAACTTCTAGGAAAGAAAAAAATGTCACTTGATGATATTTGGTTTGAAAAAATGTTGGTAATTTCTTTTTTTTTTTTATTTTTTTTATTTTTTGAAAGAAAGAAAAAGAGAGGAAAAAAAGTGAGAGTGAAAGAAAGAAAGAAAAAGAATGTATGAGAGAAAGAAAGAGGAAGAAAAAGAGGGAGAGAGAACGGGATTCTTGTTCTAT
>CAUYLG010055287.1:0-62592 GCA_963573385.1 Cacajao melanocephalus | reverse complement strand
TTAAATATGAATTGATTGTGAGAACAGTTCTCGAGATGTAGAAGTGATACACTTAGGCACCAGGTAATTAACTCAAAACAACAGGCAATAAGCATGGAGCCAGGTTACTACAACAACCCGGCAGACGTCGTTTAGATTCTTCTTACCCCTTGACTTTGAGGCTCACCTGTGGCTGCCTAGTTCTTATCGATTAGCAATCCGTAAAAAATGTATGACAAATTGAAATTAATTGGCCCCAGTGAGGGATGAGTTTGATCCAGGCCAAGGCTCTGTGTGGCCTGGCCGAGGCAAGACTGGAATGGAGAAAGCTCTGGAAGGGAAACACCAACCACACAGACACTCTCAGGGGGCATCAACCCTCAAATGGCTCTCACAGGCTCTCCCTCCCAGCTGGGGTCCAGGCTGTTCTTCTCACTCACCTTCACCATGGCCCGGGCCTCCAGTGTTACTGGCTCCAGCCCAAGCATCTCTCTCCAATGGTAAACCTGGCTGGAAGCCAGCCATGGCCCCTTCTCCCCAGGTAGCCTCACCCCAGCATTCAAGGCCCTTCCTGATACCCCCACCTTTTTCCACCTCCATCTTCCTCCAAGAACCCACCTTGTATCAGCCCACACTGCATGATTCCCGGGACTTTTCCTGAACTGTTTTTCAGGACTCCGAGCCTTTGAACGTGCTGGTTCTTCTGTTCTCCTTTGTTGTGCCTCTGACCCTTTCCCCCTCTCTTAGCAGTCATCTTGCTCCACTCCACTGAGGTGGGACAGCTCTCTGTCCTGAGGCTTTGTTTTCTGCCAGCACTTGACTGCTCTGGGGCTCTGAGCTTCTCCCCTGCCATCAGATGACCCCTACCCCAAGGAATCAGACACAGAATGAGGTCCGGGCGCTTGGCAAAAGCCAGAGACAAGGCTTCCTGGTTGCAGGAAGGAGACTCATTCTGGTCCCACAGTCCTGCTCCCAGGCTCGTCCAGTAACAGTAACAATAACAGCCTTGACTGTCCTCTGCGTCCTGGCAGCCCCATTATTGTTAGAGTTCTTGGGTGGCTGGGGTCAAAGTTCTCAGACTGCTGCCTTCTAGCGGGGCCTGTGGTCTCAGGACTTATAAAACCTGAGCGGGAGATTTTCTCAAAATGAGGTAATGATACCATCACCATGGGGTTGGTCATCCCTCTACAAATGCAGGTCTTAGAACAGACGTCACACTCTATGAATGTTGCTGGAAGGAAGGGGTGAGTGAACAGAGAGGACAGGCAGGTCCTGGGGACAGAATCTTGTACCTTCTGCCCCACCCACTAAGTGCTATGATGAAAGATGTGCCGGGTGCAGGGATGCGTGGGGGTGGGGGTGGGGGCTGTTCCCAGAACAGGATGTCTGGCCTGGGTCTTGAAGTGTAAGTAGGAGTGATGGACAGGCAGGGGGATGGACGCTCCAGGGAGAGGGCACAGCATGAGCAAAGGCCCAGAGGCAGGAACTGCGCTCATGAAAGGTTGACCAAACCCAGAACTTCAGTCACAACAGAAGATCAACAGTCAGATTCTAGGGTACTAGAACTAAAATATGGCCAATTATTAGGTACCTAGATAGGAGGGGTTTCGGAAAAACTTACATGAAGTGTTTGAACTTGTTCACAGATTTTTGGAGCCAATTGCCTGATGTTGGACAAGTTACCTAACCTCCTCGTGCCTCAGTTTCCTCATCTGTGGGTGGGGATAATGGCAGCACCCCTCACTGGGCTGGGGTGAGGACTGAACCCATGTGCAGTGCTTCCAGCAGTGCCCGGCTCCCCGCAGGTGTCATGAGGGCCGCTGCAGGGATCAGTGCTCATGAGGTGCCCGACGCTGGTGTTTCCCTTTAATCCTCGGAAGCACTAGGCAGGTGGGTGGATAGGACCATGGGTCCCACTGAAGGAGCTGAATCCCAGGGAGGTGAAGTGGCTTCTTCAAGGTCACACAGAAAAGTGCTAAGATCTGCCCCCATCTGACACTGGAACCCAATCAGTGCCCAGCACAGTGTCTGACTCCTGGTGGGGGCTGCCTTCCTCCCTCTAACCCTCTTGGAGAGGTGCCTATAGCACCAGCCCTGACGGAGCCCAGGTGAGGTGGTTCACACAGAGACCTCCAGCCAATCAGCTGAGAATACCCCCACCCATGCACAAAGCCAGCCCAGACCTTCTAGGGTGCTTTCACTCCCATCCCTCCATCTCAGGCCCCCAGCTCTGCTCACAAAGGCCCCTTCTCGGGAGATGGGGGCCTTCTCCCTCCTCTGAGCTTGCCCACCAGTGCTGCCTTGTAGTGGATGCAGGAATAGTGCCTGTGTTAAAATCCTTGTCTGGATGTGCCCCTGTTGGAGGAATTAGCTCATGTATACATAGAAAATCTCTGCAGACTTGTCTTCTAATATTTATTCTGGAAACTGGAACATGCAGATAAGACAAACACCTGATGCTAAAACTGCAGAATAAATTTACATTCTCTTAGCCATAGAGAGCTGCATCATATACACCCACTTCATGAGCCAGGAAGAGGGAGGAACCCACTCCTGGTGATGGAGGGTTTTGGCAGGTGCTTCTCCAGCAGCAAAGGCCACCATTGTGGAATCCTGGCCTCTCAGGATTTAACAGTCCTCAAATCCCAGAGTCTTAAATTTACAAGTCTTAGAATCTTTACTTAATAGAATTTTAAAACTAAAATTTCTTGAGGTGGAACCCAGGATCTTAGATTCTTAAATCTTAGGCTTTTTACTTAATGGAATCTTAAAAACTATAAAACATTGGGTCAGAATATCAGAACCTGAGGCTTATGTCAGTTCTCAGAATCTTAGAATTTCCAGGTCTTTAACTATCAGCTTGCCAGTTGCTCAGCCCACAGCCAAGTTCCTTCCACTCTGTACCAACAAATAGACTCCTGGCCTCAGTTTCCTCCAATGCCCCCTCCTTCAGGAAGCCCTCCCCGATCTCTAACTAGATTAGAGTCCCCGTTACAGGTCCCATGGCTTCATCTGCATTGCCTTGTTAGGTCCCCTACAGGTTCCATGTTACATTTATTTTCATGATGATGTCATTGAGTCTGTCTCCTCCCATCTCCCGAACTGGGAGCCCCTTGGGTGTGGGTTCAGTTTCCTTTGCTCTTGCTGCATGCCAGCACAGGACCTGGTACACAGCAGGTGCTCAATCAGTATTTGTCAAATGAATGACCAAAGTAATGAATGATTTCATTGAATGAGTGGTTGACTGGCTACCAAAGCCTATGCTCTTCCCACAAGGCTGCAGGGAAACTCCCCATCACCGCATATCTGCCCCAGAAGGCTGGGTTAGTGTTAGCAGCATGCCTGGGTAACTGGGAGCCTACTGAGCTCACATGAGTGAGGGTGTGAGGTCAGTGATTAACCCTCTCCCAGGCCTATTCTTATCCACTGAGAAACTTCTGGTCTCTGGTGTTGAGAGTGGCCACATGGTCACCGTGGCTAAGAGCATAAGCCGTGGTGTGAGAAGCCTGCATTCAAACCCAGCCCCTCCATCTAACAGCTGAGAAACCTCAGAGAAGTTATTTGACTGCCTGTGCCTCAGTTTCCCTAGCTATAAGATTGGGATTGTGCAAGTTCTTATCTCTTTTTAAATGAACTCATTAAGCTCCTAACACAGCATGGAGTGCACAGTTGACATTCGGTGTGACTCTGCACATGCAGCCAGGTGGGAACACCCAGCAGATTTGGAGGTAGAAGCTGGATCACATGGAGCCTATGTGGCAGGACCCCAGGAAGAGAGAAGCCATCCTCAGGGAGTCAAAGAGACAGACTCAGTCACAGGGTCTAGGGGCAGATGGAGGCCTAGCTCCAAATGGTGTGAAGGTGGAGCCTGAACTCAGACTGGCCCACCCCAGCAGAATCTGTGTCTGTCCTTGGAAAGTGGCTGCAGAGGCTAACAGAAGCTGGGGCCTGTAGAACCCAAGCTGCCCTGCTCCGAAACACACGAGGAACCTCACAGTGAGGAAATACATTGAATCAGGGGTCAGGGAAGGCCTGTCTGAGGAGGAGAACTTTGAGCAAGGACCTGAGTGAGTAATGAAGGAGAAAATCATGCCAAAAAGCCTTCCAGACAGAGAGAACAGAATGTGCAAAGGGCCCAAGGCAGGAATGTACTTGGTGTATTCAAACAATAGTAGACCCGGTTTGACCTCCCTGGGCTGGGAAGACTGCAAGACTTTGGGGCACATGAGGAATAAGGGAAAGAATGCTTCCCCCAGCACTGTCGACTTTAAGGTGGATTCTGTGCACACAGTGGGTGCTTAAGAAGAAATGTGTTCAGTTCAGGACCCTACATGGCCAGGGAGATCCTGACAGCAGGGGCACTGAGAGACAGGGTTAAGGTGTGAGGAGTCTGGAGCCCCTTTAAAAGACCTACCTCACTCACTCCTCCAAAGCTTCCTATATTTGTGAGAAAGTCCTCATATGAACCCATTTTACAGGTGAGAAAACAGAGGCCCAAAGAGGTGAGTAACTTGCTTTTATCACACAGCTAGAAGCCAGCAGAGTCAGGATTCAAGCCTGTAACCAGCAGACAGTACAGACTGGCTGGTCAGCCCCACCTCACACCTCTCCCTAAGGACAAGGTGTTCTCAGTGGGTGATGGGAACCCACTGTCCACCACGGGGACCACAGAGCAGGTGTTTCCGTGTGCAGAGGAGGCTTTAGGGTCAGCGAACCTGAGTCTGAATTCTGCCTCCTTCATTTGCTTGCTGGATGATCCTGAGTGTGTTTACTGCATTTCTCTGTGTCTCTGTAAAATAATGGGAATGACAGCCATTATCTTGGATGGCTGCTGCTGTGATTAAATAAGAGAACGATGTAAAGTTGCCCTAGTCAATGTTAAAAATGCTCTTCAGAGGCTGGGCGTGGTGGCTCACTCCTGTAATCCCAGCACCTTAAGAGGCCGAGGCGGGTGGATCACTTGAGCTCCGGAGTTTGAGACCAGCCTGGCCAACACGGTGAAACCTCGTCTCTACTAAAAATACAAAAATTAGCCTGGTGTGGTGGTGCACACCTGTAATCCCAGCTGCTCAGGAGGCTGACAGGAGAATTGCTTGAACCAGGGAGGCGGAGGTTACAGTGAGATGAGATTGCTCCACTGCACTCCAGCCTGGGCAACAGAGCAAGACTTTGTCTCAAAAACAAACAAAAACAAAAACAAACAAGCAAACAAAACCTCTTCAGGCACACAGTAGGTGTTAAAAAGTTTGTTCCTCTTTTTAGGGACTCAGACCTTCAATATTCTCCTATCTCTCATTGATTCCAGAAGATGTTCCTTAACCACACATAAGGGTGAGAAACACACATGTGCAGAAGCTGCAGGATGCTGAGGCTCTAGTGCCCCCTCTGTGCGGGCCCCTACAGGTCACTGCGTTTCTCGGTTTTCTTTTCAGTGAAACTGGAACATGATACGCCCTGCAAGGCTGTTGTGAGGTTGAATGCAGTGATGTAAATTGAGGGCCAAGCTTGGAGCTGGCACAGAGTAGACACTAAAATATGCCAGGCTTCCACCTTTGATGAGAGGAGCTGAGAGACTTTTCTGGCCTGAACGTGCAGCAGACCAGAAGGGCAGTGAGACCAGAAGTGGGAGGAGCCTGAGATGGACTCCTCTGCCCCAGCCTCACTGTGCCTCCTAGGGGGCCACCACACCTCCTTGACTCTGCAGTTTTCTTTTCTTTAAAAGAGAGAAAATTATACTTGCCCCTAAACTTGAGCAGGGAGCCAGATTTCAGCGATGCCTCGAGGTCCTTCTTTCCTGGACCCAGTGAACCACATGAGAATCTGGAAAATGAGACAGACAAGGACTGTCTCTGTCATGCAGTGGGTGGGACCCAGATTGATATACTGAGAGGCACCCCATTTGGAAGCAAACACTTCATTACTGAGCAAGTTTTCATGGCATTGATTGCATCGCCTGTTCTCTGCATTTTTAAACTGTAAAACCAACTAGCTTTCTGGCAAGGGGAAGGGAAGGCAGAGCCCCGAATGGCTTTGCCAGCTCTGCCTTTACAATGGTCAGAGCAGAAAGCCAAGGTACATGGCTATAGAGGGTGGCTGTGACAGGGATGCTGCTCACCACAGTGTCAGGAGCCCCATCCACAGGACAAGAAGACCCTCTGAGACTCTGGGGTCCTGAGGCTGGGTGAGACCCCTCAGAGCAGGCTGGTGGAGACTGGCTGGGGCTCCCTAGGGAGGTGAGCTGAGCAGCCACAGATCAGATCAAAAAGTGGACACTCCCTGGCTGTGCTCAAAAGCGACCCCATGCCAGGTGCCATGCCAAGTGCAGTGACTCATGCCTGTAACCTCAACACTTTGGGAGGTTGAGGCAAGGGGATCATGAGGTCAGGAGTTTGAGACCAGCCTGGCCAACATGGTGAAGCCCCGCCTCTACTAAAAATACAAAAATTAGCCGGGTGTGGTGGCACCACCTTTAAGCCCAGCTACTCAGGAGGCTGATGCAGGAGGATCAGCTTGAACCCAGGAGGCAGAGATTGCAGTGAGCAGATCACAGCATTGCGCAACAGAGTGAGACTCCATCTCCAAAAAAAAGAAAACCACAAAAAAACCAAGTAGCCCCACATCAACCCCCTCTCCCCCAGGACCTCTGATTTTTTCCTCATTTGCCTCCATGTATATTTCTTTGGACACAGGCAGCTCCTTGACTCTTCCCTGTTGCATCCCTGGCACCAGGAACACATAATAGGTATCAGTATGAGTGATGGTTACTGAAATGAATGAAGGAAGAGACTGCAGCTTATTGGAAGGAAGGGGTTTTATAATCAGAGCTGGTCTTGACTGGGGGCATCCTCGGGACAGGGAGTTTGCTCTGTTACTGGGAGTATTGGGAGCGAGCTGGGAGGCTCAGTGAAGACGATCAGACAGAGGTGATTCCAGCACTTACCACGGAATATGTTTGCGCTTAGGACGCTTAGCCTGCCCGGCTCAGGACCCTCTCCTCCACCCTTTTGCAGAGATTTCGGATTCCTCTCTCTCTGAGGGAGGCAGTGATTTGTTGTGAATCAAACATGAGCTCCATCCCAGCTGCCACTGCTAGCTAGGTGGAAACTCCGCGAGAAAGCAGCACGTTTCAGTGGTCTCATCTGTGAAATGGGACTCGTAGTTCCTCCAGCCTCTCGGGTTTGTTGGAAATGGATAGAAAAGTGCTTTGCAAAAGAGTCAATGCATGTGCATGTGTGCATGTATGCACGCGCGTGCACGCACACACATACACACACACACTGAATTCAAACCTTTCCATCTCCCCTGGGCAGTGAATGCACGTGGAACAGATGCAGCAGAGATTCCTCTAAGCAGGAGCCTGAGCAGCCTGACGCCAGTGGCCAAGGCACAGCAAAGCCCCCATTAAACATCAAGTCCAAATACCCCAGGAGAGGAAGTGGGAAGCCCAGACACGGCGAGGGAATGGGTAAGGGGTGGGGAAATGTCAAGGTCCCTCCTCCTCCCTAGAAGCCTCACTGCCTTGCTGGAGCTGCTGCAGCCTGTTTTAGAGCAAGCGTCCGATTCATCAGTGCAGTAGGGGATGAGAGGAGGAGAGGATGAAGCCTCCAGGGCAGCTGGGGGATGGGTGGATGCCAGGATGGGGGAGTGGTCATCCTCCTAGGTGTGCCAATCAACAGACAGGTCTGAGAGGGAGAGTTCTTGTTCCCTGGTTTCTTGAGAGCCTCTGACCAGGCAAGAAGAGGAGTTGGCAGTGGAATAGGGGAGAAGGGGAGAAGACACTGTGCTAGGAAAAGTTATTCATTGGTGAGGCAGGAAGGGCTTCTGCTTTTGAGGATCCCTTGGGTAATGGTTTCTCCCGCCTCGTGGTTGCTTTTTGCAGAAGGTGTTGGATGCAGAAGCTCGCATGAGCCACAGGTTGGTTACCAGGCAGTCCTTAGGCTGTCCATCCCTAAGCTAAGCAGCCTCAGCTTTGAATAGACACATGGATTAACTCAGAGGACCTTGAGGCTGACCCAGCTGAATGGAGTCATGTGGGGGTACCTGCAGGCAGACCCTGGGCTGGCTCAAGTGAAGAACACTTCTCCTCTCCCCACAAGCAGGCATGCAGAATCCCCACTGGCCTTGGGCGAGGCCATTTCCAGGGGAGATGCCAATAGCCTATGTCCCTATCTGCTTCTCTCCCCAGCCCCGGACCAGCCATTCAGGGTCGAGGTGAGAGGGTGGGGGATAGAAATGGCACATCCACATCCACCTCCACTATTATCTTGAAGAGACACTGCCAGACTCCTCTTCCTCCTCCTTCTTCTCCTTTTTGAGACAGGGTCTTGCTCCATTGCCCAGGCTAGAGAGAGGTGTTGCGATCGTGGCTCACGGCAGCCTCAGTCTCCCGGGCTCCAGTGATTCTCCCACCCTAGCCTCCTGAGGAGCTGAGACCACAGGCATTTGCCACCATGCCTGGCTAATTTTTAAATTTTTAGTGGAGACAAGGTCTTGCTATGCTGCCCAGGCTCATCTCGAACTCCTGGGCTCAAGCGATCCTTCTGCCTCAACCTCCCAGACTGTTGGGATTATAGGCATGAGCCCCTGTGCCCAGCCTCAGTCTTCTTATCTGTAAAATGGGATTGATGATAACACCATCCTCATAGAGGTAACATAATCTGCAACTATCACCCATCCGGGATGTAAGGATATAAGGCTCACAGGATTCCTTTTACAACCTGCCAAATCACCCTGAATCTGGAGGTTAAATGCCCACACTCAGCCCTGCTTCAGTTCCCCCAACTTAGCAAATATGAAGAGCTGGGGTCAGCCAGACCTGGGTTCACGCTGTGGCTCCGTGTCTCAGCCCTGTGACACTGGACATGTCATTTAACCCCTTTGTGCTACCTTTTCCTCTTGGAATGAAGACAATGGAACCTCCACAGGGGTTGGGGTGAAGCACAGTAAGGGGTAGTATGGGCGTGCGGCAAATGCTCAGTACAAAGGCAGCATCTCCTCCCCGCTTCTTTTCCTTCTCCATCGTCTTCATCTCCTCCCTCTTCCCCTTTCTCATCCTCTTCCGTCTCCTCCTCGTTCCTCTCCCTCTCCTCCTTTCCCTCCTCCTTCCCATCCTTCTTATCTCTCACTGCACATATTGAATTTTATGTAATTGGGATCATACAATTTATTCAGCTATTCAGGTTTTTAAAAAAACTCACTGTATATCATCAGCATTTCCCTACATCATTGAAAATTCCTCAAAAGCATGATGTTAATAGCTTCGTAATTGTACCTCATTTAGATGCACCATCATTTACCTCACCATCCTCGACTGTCAGATGCTCGGAGGCTTCCAGGGCCATTCTCATACACATCAGGCTGCCATGAACATTTTGGGCACCGTTTGCCTGGGTCCCTGACCACTTTCAGCACAGATTCCTGCAGGTGGGATTTGGACATCAAGAAATGGGACACTTCCCAGGCTAGGGGTCTTTATCACCCAGTTGCTTTCCTGAAGTCTCCCTAACTGGCACCTCCAGCAGCCCATGGTGGGTGCCTGTCCCCACTGCCAGAACCTTGGCCTGGGACGCTTGACTCCCAGTGACACGATCAACAAATCAGATCCCCACATGCCCAGGAAGCCTTGTGACAAACACAAGAAGCAGGCTGGGGTTGGTGGCCCCGGCAGGGTGTCGGGGCAGCTGGTCCCACCCCTGTCCTCACCTGCTATGTGCATGGGCGTGTCCTTTATCCTTCCTGGGTCTCCATGTAGCTACCTGTACAAAGCCTGCTAGCTGCTGTTCCTCCCTCCAGCCCACCCAGTACCTGGAACACTACATGGCACACAGTAGGTGTTCAGTAAATATTTGTTGAAGCTTAAACTACCAAGTGCTCTTTAAACACACACATACACACACATACACGCACATGGCCACCACATCCTCCCCTTTTCCTTTGCCTGAGCTCCCATCATTTGCATTTCTTTCCTCCTCCCTGTGCTCTGCTGAAGACAGCATAGGATGGTGGTTGACAAATCATATGGGGATCAACCACATTCTGCAGCCACACGGCCTGGGCTCGAAAGTTACTTCGTCATTCTCTGTCTCAGCTTCCCCTCAGTAAAACTAGGCCTGCAGTGCTTACCTCACAGAGTTACAGTGAGAATTAATCAAAGTGTTACGGAGGAAATTTTAGAATGATACTTGGAGACAGAAGCACTAGATAAGTGAATTTGAGATGCTGCTTCCTGTATCAGGGTTACAGACGTAAAGCCTATAGGCACAGAGTAAAGATGTCTCCTGCCTACTCATCTGTGGTTTTCCATGCGTACTTGGAGCAAGGAGAAGCACACCTTTCTGCTCCCCTTACATTATTTGGGTTCATGTGACCAGATCTCCATAACGAGTTGTAAGCAGAAGAGGCTTAGGATGCCTCCAGGCTGAAGCACTTAATTTATAGCAGGAGGCCCTTCAATGCTCTCTTTCCTTGACTTGGACATCTTGGAGGGGGCCTTACGCTCTGGTGGTGGAACTGCAGAGGCAGCCCGAATCACCAAATCCCCTGGACCTACAGTATGAGCTGTGTGAAGACAGTGAGATTGGGGGTGCTCACTGCAGCTGAGCCTCGCTTAGCCTATTTACAAGGATTCAAGCAGGGACATCAGTGTGTGGTGGCTCCTCGCAGGTGGTGGCAATGTGGGGAGCACCTGTCCCCACTTGGCCTCAACTCCTGCAATAGGAAATAGGGTCCCAAGTGGTCACATATTCTCATTTTTCAGGAGAGGCCAGAAATGAAAATTTTTATTTCAAATCTGAAAACTTTTCTTGGGAATTAAATAAAAAATTTTTTAAAACTTGAGCGAGCTAAACAAATCCTGCTTGCAGGTTAGATATGCCCAGAGGCCACCTCTGGCCTACATGACCAAACCTAACCCCTGTATCCTGGCATTTAGAGCCTGTCATGGTTTGACTCTGACTGGCCCCTCCCACATCTTCCAAACTCTAACCCTGAGCTCTGGCCATACTGGGCCAATGACGGGACACTTATCTGGACCTTCCATCCATGGGAACTTTAGGCACAGATACAACTTGACATACGGTGGTGGCTTGATTGCTCAAGATTTTATCTGTGGTTACCTGGGAAAATGTCCCAGTGGAGGACCACTCCGTGACAGGTGCAATGATTCAGGCATTCAAAAGATACAAGGTTGCGGGGACAATACTTATAAAGGCAGCAGAGTTGGTTGGTACCCACCATCTGTTAAGACGACTTGAACATTTTTACTTTGTTGAGAATTGAGTCTAATTTGTATTCCCACCCTGTGGAAGGGTAATGAGAGACAGGGGGCTCTTAATAAGCCCTTAATGGTTAGGTGTGAGAACCAGCCACCATGGTGGCTCACAAAGAGGCCCGTATCCCTTGAGGGGAAGAGAAGACTCTGCTGAAAAGCAGATCAAAGATCTGATTGTCCAAGTCATAGCCTTCTAGACATGTTTGAACGCTGCCCAGTCAAGGAAAGTCTGCTATACAAAGGTCAGGGCCTTGATGGGAAAAAATCTGGAACTCTGAAGCAGGGGACAAGGATAGCAGAAGATATTAACCCTGCAACCCTCTTCAAAACCCTCTGGCTTTCAGATATGGCCTACCATTCCCGAGAAAGGTTCAGAACTTCTGCTGTGCTGAAAGATGCTGCAGAGGCCTCACCTCCACAAGGTAACAGGAGCCTCCTTCAACACCTGACTCACCCTCGCTTCTGACTGCCAGGCTGTTATATAGGGATTCAGTTCTAGCATAATTTAGCTTGGGAGCATTCTGGGCCTGGTAAGCAAGAAAGAAACTATCCACCAAGAGAAGCAAGAATTAGCTAACGTGTACTGTCAGAGCAGGGGCGTAGATTTGATGTATATTGATCAAGGAGTTGTCATATAAGACTGCACAAACAGAACTCATTGACTTGAGAACATGTTAGGTGTAGAGACAAAGTGACTCCATCTTGGATGCTAACCTGCCATGCTGACTTCTGATTAGCCCCAGTCCCATGAATATTTCCTGATTCCTACTTTATTTGCTGTTCCCCGTGTAAGAGCATGTCAACCTTGATGATGTTATCACATCAAGTACAGACTATGATGCATGCAGCGCTGTTGCCTGTTGTAGAGGACTGCCTTTAATTGTCTTGCACAGAGCACTTATCCTTTCCCTATGGCATATAAGCCCTAGATCTTGGTATTAACAGCACAGAGATCTGCTTGTCTTGTGGCTGCCCGAGACCATGCTTCTGTCTGTAAGTCCCTCCAATAAAACTGAATCTGTCTGCCTTGTTCTTTGGTTTCTCGACTCCTTCAGCATTTGGGAGTCTTATTGCATATATGATCCTTTCATGGAACATTGGGGGACACGGGATTTAATAATCCAGCAAGGTCCCCAGAGTATGCACAGGAAAAAGTGATGGCTGATACTTGGTGATGTGAAAGTGCCTGAGTTGCCTTGGCAGGTGGTAAAGGAAGGAACAAAGGCTGAGTGGAGTGGGCAGGCTGGAATGGATTATTCCCACAGGAGGGCCCTGGGGACATGTCATTCACCAAAGCCATCAGGAATGCACTGGGGAGAGGGGCACCCATGTCCCTGAGAAGTGCAGTGGTGGCTCTCCTCTCATCTGGGATGAGGGGTCCTGAGTAATAGAGGCCAGCTGGTGGCTCTTACCACCAGAAGCAAGGGGGCTGCAATTACTAAAATGACTGGTAAGGTCAGTGGGAAAGCCACAGGAACCGGATCTGTGGGAAAGTGTAGAGAAAGATGACCACAGGGTGCCACTTAGCATTGATAGCCAGTAATAGACAAAGATGGACGCTAATACCACACAATACCCTTCAGCAATAGAAAGGGGCACACTAATGATACTAGAAAAAACTTGGGTGGATTTCAAGGACATTACATCAAAAAGGAAAAAAGTCAGTCCCGACAGGTTACATACTGCATGATTCAATTTATATAACATTCTTAATATGACAGAATTATAGAAATGCAGAACAGATTAGGAGTTGCCAGGGGTTAGAAATGGTGGGAGTAGGAGGATGGTGAATATGACTTCAGAGGGGTAGCCTGAGGAAGATCTTTGGGTGGTGAGATAGTTCTGATGTTGATTAGGGTGTGGTTACAAAAATCTACACGTATAGAATGGATGTACAGAACTACACATACAAATTGCACCCATGTCAGTTTCCTGTTTTTGATATTGTACTAGAGGTACATGAGTTGTAACTATTGGGGGAAACTGGGTGAAGAGTATGTAGGACCTCTCTGCTATTTTTGAAACTTCATGTGAATCTATAATCCTCACAAAATAAAGCTTAATAAAAGACAAGAATGAGGAAGGGCTTATGGAAACCCCTCCGTTAAAACGTAACAATCAGTTGCTCAGTTATCAGACATGAGTCAGTTTTCAGATCTGGAGCCTGCTGAAGTGGTGGCCAAGTTCTCTTCAATATGGTAAATGTAGACCATGATGATTCCCCTAGTCCTTCCCCGAAGGGACTGACAGTGAGTCATGCAGGTGACTGTCCTCTGGCGAAAGGAGAATAACCAGACATTTTGAGGATGACTGGGCACAGAGTCTGAGATGGCACTGATTTCTGGAGACTCAGTGTCATCAAGACTCCATGTTAGAGTAGGGGCAGATAGGAGTTGGGTAGTAAACAGAATTCTGGCTAAAGTCTGGTTTATACTGGGCCCACTGGTTCTGCAGAAACACCCAGTGGTCCATTCCCCAGTCTTAGAGTGAATAATTGGAATTAATACACTTGGCAGTTTGCGGAACTCCGCATTTGGGCTCTTGGCTTGTGAGATAAGAAGGAAAAAGTGAAAACCTCTGAAACGATCCCCTTCCTGGCCAAGATTACCTTGAACACAATATCACACCTCCAGTAGGGGGTGGAGGATGGTGAAGATTAGTGACATCACTAAAAATGGAACAGACACAGTGTTCTTATCATGTCTCCATTTGATCTGCAAGCCTGGCCCCCGCAGAGATAGAAGAGTCTGGAAGATGACCTTAGGCCACTGCAGGCTCTATCAGGTAGCAGCCTTGACTGGAGGCGACGTGCGGAACACAGCATCACTGCTGGAACAGATTAGAGTTCTCAGGAAGGAAGTACACAACCATAGACTTAGGAAATGTGTTCCTCTCCATTTCTGTTAGAAAAGAGGATAAGAAACAGCTCACATTCACACGGAACAGACAGCAATACTTACTTACAGCTCTGTCACTCTGAGCTCTACAACTTTGGAGATCCTGGTCCCCAAAGACACCTACTCTTGCTAGGACACACAGCAAGAGTCACATTGAAACTGCAAGTTATAGCCGCCCCACAAGGCACATTTTGCAGAATAAGTTTCTAGGGAGAAAAGCCAAGAAATTAAAGCCTGCCCCAAAGGCAATCTCCAAAAAAGTGGAGTCACAAGAGTGGTTGGGGAGTTGAATGTTGGTCAGTAGGAAGAGGTAGGGTTGCCTTTATACAAGGGGGCAGAGGAGAAGGCTTGTGAGCCCAGGTAATCCCTTGGGTGTCTGCTGGTGCTCCCCGGCCCCATAGGCACTGTGAAGGAATGCAGACAGTACTCCTGGCTTGAGAATGGTATGAACAGCAAAGGTTTACCAGTCTCCCTTCCCGGGAATAGGGGTTTATTCTATGACATACTGGGCGGGAAGTGCTATCTGAGACTCAGGGCATTTTAGAAAGCAGAGGAGGAAGGTGGGAGGATGAGGTGGGGTGAGGTCAATAAACGAGCTGGAGCTGTGCTTCCTGTGCTGAGCTTCAGGAAGGGAGGCCATGGGGGCTCTGGAGGTGCAGTTTCCCAAGCCCATGTGCAGAGGTAAAGCAGGGCAACATGCTGGGTGCCAGTGAGCGGACGCTCTGAACAGGAGAAAGGTGTTCAAAAGTGGGAGTGGTTGGAGACTGGGTTGTACCAAAGAAGGAGGAAGAGGGGGAGGGGAAACAAGAACTCACAAGAGAAGGAGATGGGAGGGGAATCCATTTGAGGTCCACATGGGTTGGACAGCAATGACGTCTTCTCATCCCCTTCCATGACTTGCTGTGTGGTCTTGTTCACTTCTGCACCCCAAGGCCTCAGTTTCCCCATCTGATCAGTTAGTCCTAAGTGTGTTGTAAGAGATGATCAGGCTAATGTGTGCAAAGCATCTAGAATAAGACCATGAGAGTTCAAAATACAGCAGCGATCATTGGTACTCTGACCCCTGTGGGCCTGGCTAAGCCTGCAGGTGGGGAATGTCTCCACCCTGGAAAACCCACCCTGGCCAGCAGTGAACTGCAGTTCCCACTGGATCTCCTCCCTGGAGGCTGCAGTGGCTCCACCTGCTCCTCCCCCTCCCCTCCCTGTTCTTCTCCCACTTAACAAACAGCTTCACTTAAAAAGCCATCTGGGAGGATGGATGGCACAAGGCACATTTTGCAGAATAAGTTTCCAGGGAGAAAAGCCAAGAAATTAAAGGCATAGCACTTACGATTCCAAACTCATTAGGCCCCATGACTCCGACTGCTGGAGAATTGTATTTCTGAATTATGAGTGCATCCCTCACCCCCCACGGCCCAGTGTTCTAGGCTTTGTCCCATTTGTCTTCCAGGGTGCCTGCTCCCCTCGTCTCCAGTTGCTTCACTCCCTCAGGGTAAACTCCGTCATCTTTCACCAGGATGAGCTGCATCTGGGCTTTCCTCATCTGATCTCTTCTCCTGTGTAGTCACCGCCCCACCTCCAGTGGCTCTTCCCTCTCTCTACAGGAGTCCTGAGTGAAGGGTTGTCTTCTGTGGAGTTTCTCAATGGAGGTTTGGGGCCAATGAGTGGATGCTCTGAAAAGGAGAAAGGTGTTTAAAATTGGGATGGATGGATGGCCCTGGAGAGGTGTAATGAGCTCCCCATCTCTAGAGGTGTGCACAGAGGATGGGTGAGCACTCAGCAGAGAGGCTTTGCAGGAGGCAAACATCAGAGAGACTGAGTGCATGGGTTTCAGAGGCCGAGAATTCTGAACTGAGCCCTGTCTGTGTTACCCACCAGGTGTCTGTCTGACCTTCTGCAATCCACTTACCCTCACTGAGCCGCGGTTTCTTCATCTGTAAAACCAGGCAGAATAATAGTTCCTGCTTCCTGGGGTTGTCATGGAGACAAAAGAACATAATGTGTGCAAAGTGCTGAACAGAACACATATTATCATACTCAGGAGGAGGAGGGGCTGGGTGTGACACCCTTGAGCAATCTAACATGCAAAATTGCTGTCCTTTTAAAAACGGAAGACCCTGAGATCCAATGATTCAATTATCCTAAGATTACAAGTCTTTAAAATGTTAAGGCTTTAAGAAATGATTTTGTATTCTACTAATTCTACTCACCTAAGGCTTATTAGTAAGGTGAAGCTGTGTGCTTCGAAGAAACTTGCTCAGAACCTTCATCTTACTGGTGGTGCTTACCTCAGTCCCGCACTGCATGATGTCTGGGGAATATTTATCTCTGAGCCTCTGTGACTTTAAGTCTTCCATCTTTATTCCCACCAGCCCTTCTGTTTCACTGGAGACTACTTCTCCTAATCCCAGCCTTACCTACAGAATCCTTTGTCCCCAGCCATACCTGACTCCTCAGTGTTTCTAAACCTTCTGCACTCCTGGTTGATATGGTTTGGCTGTGTCCCCACCCAAATCTCATCTTGAACTGTAGCTCCCATAATCCCCATGTGTCATGGGAGGGACCCAGTGGGAGGTAATTGAATCATGGGGGCAGGTTTTTCCCATGCTGTTCTCATGTTAGTCTCATGAGATCTGATGGTTTTATGAAGGGCAGTTCCCCTGCACACATGTAAGACATGCCTTTGCTTCTTCTTTGCCTTCCCCCATGATTGTGAGGCCTCCCCAGCCATGTGGAATGTGAATCCATTAAACCTCTTTTTCTTTATAAATTGCCTAGGTCTCAGGTATTTCTTCATAGCAGTATGAAAATGAACTAATACAAGCTTTTTCTGCCTTCACCCCTCAACACTGAATCCATAGCTGCCCACTGAAATCTCACCCCCAAGATCTAGGTTGAAAGCAGAACTTCTCAGAGGCTTAGTTCACCTCCCAACTGAAATCAACAATAATCGATGCCCTGCTTGGTGTTTCCAGTAATCACAAACGTAGCAACAACTATATCAATTTTGACTCATTATTATTACTGGGGAGGAAACTTCTGACCTTCATTTGGTACCAGACCAACATGTGGTGCCCTTCTAAGACCTTGTTCTACTCTCTGAGAAAAGAAGAGATTGGTCAGGGGTGGACACTGACTGGGTCACCATCACAAGCAGACAGGGTCAATGCATGGAAGGTGACGGTGGCCAACCCAGCTCTCTCCCTTCCACACCTCTCTGTCCACCACCTGCAACCAGGAGGCAAGTCAGCTCTGCAGACCAAGCCACGGTGAAGTCAGGGTGGGAGGAAGCAGGAAGTCTCACTCAAGTGTCCCTTGGACCTCTAATCATGATGTAGTTGGCAGCAGAAAAACCACACTAGAGATTCAGCAAGGGGTCCATCCGATGCAGGAAACTGGTTATAAGTAGGAGAGGGATGAGCTGAAGAGCCAGACAGATGATGAGGCCACCCGGAACACAGCAGTAGTGGAAAGCAGCTGTCATTCCCAGGACTGAAAGGACACAGAGGCAAGGTGGCATGCCTGGAGCCCAGAAGCTGGAATTATCATGTGGGAGCCAGAACCATGGTGGAAAGAGAACATCCAGAGAGCTTGGAACCACGGAGACAGGGGATGTGCAATGGGAGCTGGAATCACGGAGGAGAGGCAGCTGCGGCTAAAAATGCCACCTGAAGCAGGAAGGCAGCATGCTACTCCAGCATCTCTCCCAGCTTAATCTATCAGGAGGCCAGAAGGTCGTGGAGTCTGGAGAGCCTAGATTCCTGAGACACAAGGCATGGAAAGGGGAATAAGTGAACAAATGAAATGGAGAGCAGATGGTCCACTGGTGGGCATAAGGTTTGAGCGGGGCCTCCAAATGGTGGTTGTGGCAGCTACCTCAGGTATTTACATAGCTATTAATAAGACTTCTTAAAAATCAGTCAGGGGTCAATCAGAGCAGCAGAAATGCTCTAAGTGTTGTAGAAAAAAAGGTGAGTTTGCCCAAATGGACCTTGCTTTGGTTGGGTGCCACCACTGAATAAAAACCATGAGAATGTGTGACAGGGGAAGAAAGAACCAAAATTTCCCAGGCCCTGCGTTTTCCCATCAAAGTACTTTAAAAATGAGATTTGTTTGTGTTTTTAATTTACATGTTATGTTTCTGGACAGATTGTTAGGGTCAGCCATTTTTAATGACCTCGGATGACCAAAGCAGCCTTGAGAGAGTTCTCTGTCCTGCTTCTGACTCTACTTGTGGTAGGACCATGATCATTTTAATATCAAAGGGGGGAAAATCTTGTAAAAAAAAAAAAAAGAAGGAGCAAAAAAACCCAGTCTTATTTTGAGCATTCCAGTAACTGTTTTTGTGAATGTACTTAGCCATTCTACAAGTAGTTGGTTTGTATGAGGTGATGAAAAAGACCAAAGATAAAACAGGTAGTGTGTTTTCTCAGGTGGTTCAAAGGGCCCTTTTTGCCCATGAAGTTGCTGCTCATTTATGTATTTATTTTGGCCAGTTTGACATATGTGTAAAACTATGTTGTCCAGTAATAAAGTGGAATTGTATTTTGCTGAGCTGTTCTAACAGAAAAAGAAAATAAAAAGGTGGTTTTGTTTTTAAGAGGGGCTAGATTTTATGCAATTGCAGGGGTGGAGGAGCAGCCCGCGGAGGCTGTTTGCTGCCTCTCGCTCTAGCCCTGAGGCTGAAGTGCCCATAGTTCACCTGGTCAGGGAGGCATGAAGGACTTGGATGTGGACAGAAGTGGGGACAAAGTGAAATCTAAGGATAACATAGAACCCATGAGCTGGGACCCACACTGACACCTTGGAACCTTTGTTTGTCCCTCACTCCTTCTACCTTGATGTGTGGCCTGCAGGGAGGTTGACACCGCTTGCCACAGAGCTCCATGTGTGCCTGGTCCAGGACCTGGGGAGGCTGGAGGAAGAGAGCTGGTGGGAGCTGGAGAAACTCCCTACCAGGTGGTGTCCATGCCAACATGGCGGACCAGCAGACCAAGCCGCCCCATGCCTGTCGCCCAGCTATGACCTTCAGAGGGCAACAGACACAGATGCTGCCTCTCTCCTGCCTTCCAAAAGTATGCATAGTATTTCTTGTGGACAGGGAACAGGGCCAACTGGAAACCATGTGGGGAAGAGAATTCGGGAAACGTGGTCCTGATGAGCTTAGCTGGCGCAGCATGAAGCCACCACAGAGTGATCCCCGATGTCCACTCTGCCCTTTCTCCTTTGAGTAGAGCTGCTTCCCCGTGAAGCTCTGAAAGAGAGGGGAGGGCTGGGAGTGTGGATTGTCAAGTGGGATCCAGACATTTCTGAGATCCGGCTGGAATCCCCCACAATACCTTGGAAACCAGCTGTTTACAGTGATGCTCAGCATTTCAGCATTTGGACAATCTGGAGAGGTGCCTGGCATCACTCAAGATGACTTAAGCCAACACCCGGCATGGGGAGGGGCACGTGCTGGTCTGTCTTTCTACTCCCCTGGTGATTCCAATCCAGGGCGGAGAACCATGGGTCCAAGACACCCACATTTCACCCAGGTCCCCTGACAGTTTACGGTTTATGGGGGAGTCTGTGATTATTTCACACTGAGATATGAGGAAAGATCAAGCATGGGCATGCTGATACACTGAAAATCTGTTTTAAGATGGCAAGAGTTAATAGAACTTCATTCTCAGGCAGCTCCATGTATTTTGCAGAAATAAGAAGCACAGGCCAATAAGCATAAGACTGGCTTGTGCTATGACATCCTCAGAGGTTGTGGGGCCCTGGCTCTGAGGACACGGCAGAGGGAAAACATCCTGAGGAGCCCATAGGTGCTGAGTGGAGAGGGTGGGCCATAGCAGTGATTGCCTGTGGGGTCACAGGAGGCTTAGAGATCCCCTGTGGCCCCTCAGCATCCCCTAAACAGACCTGCAAAGGAAGACCAGGAGCAGGCAGACGCCCAGGACTCATCCCTGCCAGCCTCAGGTGGGCACCTAGGTCTACCTTCTAGGAGCAGAGGCCAGCAGAGCAGGAGGGGCAGGCCTGGGCTCACTGCCCTCGCTTCCCTCTGACCACAGCACCCCATAATGGCCCTGCCTCTAGTGCAGTGATAGGGCTGGGCCACGCCTGCAGATGCCACCTCAAAGCTCCCAGGTGCTCCTAGTGTGCCGCCTGGCAAGGACGCTGCTCTAAAGCCAGAGTTTGGGCTGCATAAACTGGGGACTGGGGTGGGGAGGTCCCCAGTATCCCCTCCCCTCCATACCTCCAGGGGCTCAATGGCTCTGCTAGAAACTCACTGTGGAATCCCCCACTGCTCCCAGCAGGATGTGCTCTTCGATGTGTTAAGGAGTGTTTGCTGAGCACCTACTATGTGTGGAGCCATGCATAAGGGGGCTGTGTGTGTCTATGTGTGCATCTCTGTGTGTGTGTCTTTGTGTGTGTGTGTGTGTGTGTGTGTGTGATAGAGAGATCCAGGTTTTCACCTGATTCCACAAGGACTCAGATGCCCAACACCTCCTATGGGGTACCCCGAGCCTCACTCCAACCACTCCAACTGCCCCAGAAGACCTAGAGGCCCTCCTTCCTCACCAGCATAGCAAAATCCCAGCAATGAGTTCCCTGACTCAGCTTGGGTCCCGTGCCCGGCAGGGATCCACTCACTGAATGGCAGATGGAAGGCCCTGCCTGGCTGTGCCCGGACCCGTCCCACAGAATCACATGAACTGAGCAGGGTTGGGAGGGACAGTTCCCAAAGAAAGATGGGGGTTCTGACACCAAGAGGAACGGGGGCTGCTGGGCAGAAGGACAGCGGGGCCCTGCAGAGCACTCAGGGTGGCCAGTGGCTCCAGGGAGCAGACGGGGCCAGGGAAGGCCTGCCAGGCCTGAGTGCTGCAGGGATGGCTTGGACACAAGGTGGCAGCTGGCAGCTGTGGGTTTCAGGATCCGGGACCAGCCTTGGCCACGTGGGCAGAGGGTCGGGAAACGGGGACCGAGCACCGTTGTGCGCTGTGGGCCAACAGGACACACAAGGCCCCGAGAGGTCTGGCTGGGGTTAGGGCTTTGTGTGTCAGGGAGAGGCATCTGCAGGGAAGTGGGAGCTGGACATGAGGACTCTGGGCCTGCACTGCCCACCCCTCAGAGCTTCTGCTGTCTCCAAGAGAAGGAGTAGAAGGAGCTGCAGGCTTGTGAGCCATCACACGCTCTGTCCTGGGTCCTTCCAGGCTCGCTCCATGGCATGTTTTCAGCCCCAGCAGCTGAGGTCTCTAAATCTGAAGGTGCCCAGCCGAGCCTGGGCTCCACTCATCTCCATGGGCAGGACATTGGTAGTGAACGAAGGCTGCTTTAGAAGGAGCCTGAGTCCTCTGCCCTGGGGGACCTGAAGGGATGGGACAGGTGGCTTCCATCTGCACAAGGGGAACGAGGGTCACAGAACCCAGGGGCCGACACCTTATCTAGGCTCTGGATGCTGGAGCCTGGCTGAGCGGCCTCTGCTCAGGCCAGCCATCCCAGCCACCCGTTTCCACATCAACCAGAACCCTCTGGCTGGGGTTGAGCCCCACGCCCACCCAGGCCCTACCACTGGGAAGGGACAGGCTGAGGGCTGGCTTTCCTGCCCAAGGCATGTGCCCTGTCACATGCCATGATGGATGGGGGAACCAGGTGATTGGCCAGGCCTGAGCAGATCAGCCAGACTGCGAGATCCGTAACCAGGTGATGTGGGGGTCTCATTACAAATCCCAGTGTCCCTCCTCTCCCCTGCTTGTTTTTAATCAAAATCTGGGAGGCGTTAGCTCAGGGAGGAGATGTGGGTGTGTTTTCTCAGCCTGTGGAGCCGAAGGCACCCCCCTCCTCCAAGATGTCAGAACTGGACTCAGGGCAGGGTCAGATCAAGCCTGTGCACTGGAGTGGGTGGTCTCTAAAGGCCAGGACCTGAAGGGGGAGGACTCCTGGGAGGGAGTCCCGGCCTCAGAGGCCTGGCTGCTCCCTGGCTCAGCCCTGCTTCTGTTCTGGAGGCTGAATAGAACCCTGTCCTGGTTCCTCCCCGACTGCTCTCTATTGATCCCTCCATGGGGTGGATGGTCCCTGAGAGAATGTCAGGTAAGGCTGAGGCTTTGGGGGCAGCAGACCTGGGGTTGCTTCTGCCTCCTCCCCCTCCTCACGTTCTCCGCTCACCACATACTGCCCCCAGGCCTTCTTTAGTCCTTCCAAATGCTACTTTCCGCCCCAGGGCCTTTGCACATGCTGTCCTGGCCCCTAGACCACTCTGCCCTGCCCCTACTCTTCACGTAGCTCTTCTTCAGTCCTCAACTTAAATATCTGCTGCTAACATCACCCCCTATCTGAGTTAGTCCCCATCATTATCCTCCCACAGACTCTTGTATGTGGCACACTTGGAGACATCTGAGGTCTAATTACACACTTGCCCGTGTGCCTCTTCCTTGAAAGACCATGTCCCCTCCTGACTGTGAGCCCCAGGAGGGTGCCACCTTGTCTTAGTTGTTTATTTCTCACTCCTGCCCCCAGCACGTGCCTGGCACATAGGAGGGAAGAGCTCAGCAAGTGCCCTGGGTGAATATGTGGAACTTTCAGAATGGAAAGAGTGAACCACACAGAAGCCCGTGTCTCTTTAAGTCGGGCAGAAAGAAATGAGAGTGTTGTTAATTGTTTTTATTTGGGGGATGTTGGTTTTCATTTTATTTTCTCTTTTAATAACTCACACTGCATAATCAGCTGGTAATTACAGCTTCCATCTCTGGTTTCTGGCTCACTGACTCAGGCTCAGAGGATGGGAACCGTTTCATATTTAATCAGTATTTGAGCCAGAACGCTCTTGGGGGAGCAAGCTCATGGGGTGTGGAGTTTGATTCTCAGTGATGTTAGTTAGAACAGAAAAACAGCCTGAGCTCAGAAAGGGGCTTCTGTGGGCCCCGGTGACAGGATGAGAGGCCACACCCCTGCTCGCCACACCCCTTTGGCCCATCCCTGCCCAGGACTGGGGCGGAACTTGCTGTCCCTCCTGTTCCTGGGGTGCCTCTGCCAACCTGCCCAGGGAGGCAGGACAGCCACTGATGGGCACAGGGGGAATCGGCTGCCTCACCTGTAAGTCCTCCTCAGGAGCTTTCTGGAAGACCCAGGTGGTGAGAGGAAGAGAAGGAATTATAGGGGGAGATTAAGGGCATTTCTAGACAGTTGGCCCTGTCTCCTCTCCAGTGGGGATAGGATTTTCCTTAATCAACCACCACGCTCTGTTCTCACCTGGCTGCCCATGTTGGCTCCAGCCACTGTCCTCCAGCCGCCCCCAGGGAGGGAGCCCTGTCCTCTTTGAGCTCAAAGTACCCCTGTACTGAGACCAGAGGAGCACAAGAGCTCGCTACAGAGCAGAGGTTAGAGCCTCATCTTCATTTGTGGACCAGTGATCTTTCCCCGCCCCTGGCTGCAAAGTTCCAAGGCTTCCTTTTATTAATAATTCTAAATGTATTCATGGGAAGAGCAGGAACCATGACCCGAAATGGCTCCTGGAAACATAGGCTGTGGTGCTTACCTGCATGTCCTTCCAGAGAGGAGAAAAGCTCTTCTCTCTGGGGGTTGGGGGCTGGACCCTGGGGCATGCTTGTCAGCTTTTCAACAGCAGAGCCACGGGCGGGTGAATGCAGGCTGGGGGCAGGGATGGTCAGGGGCAGAGGGAACAGCTGTGCAAAGTGGGTCAGTGTGACCAAGCAGATAGTGGGGGATGGGTGACTGCAGAGGGACCTTGGGAGCTACACGGAGAAGTTTGGGTTTGACCCTGAGTGCCGTGGGGAGCCCTAGAGGGCAGGAGGCCTTGGGGATTCTGGGCAAGACGTGCATTTTAGAAAGATGAGAGCCACTGCGTGAAGGTGGGCTGCAGCAGGAGAGATGGAGCAGAACCAATTGCAAAAGGCTGTTGCCTCATCCAGGCCAGACACGATGGTCCCTGGAGCAGATAAAGACAGCTGGGATGCAGAGAGGGCCTGGTGTGCAGAGAGAATGGGGTTAGGAGGAGGGAGAGGCTGAGGAGACAGGATATGACCATCGTTAGATGTGGATATGAGAGAAGGGGTGGTAGGGGGTGTGGTGACCAGATCTCCAGCTGGGGAGAGAGCAACGCCATCAGCAGGGCCACTTGGAGGCCTCTTAACTCTCAACCCACTCACCTAAAAGGCCCAGTCTGGGGCCCAGGAAACAAGAGCAGCCTGAGGAGTCACACTGAGTCTCATTACTCCTGATGGGGGTACCTGCAAAACCTCCGCGGTGACCTGGAAACTGCTTAGGGGCATCAGGGCTCCCTCCTTCCTCCCACCCACATATGGCAAAGAAAAAACTCCTCTGAACATAAAAGTTTGGCTGGAAGTAAACAAATTAGTGATGGTGATGTGCTGGCACTTTATTAATTACTTGCCCTAAATACGTTCAAACTCAGGCCTTTAATTTAGATTTATTGGGATAATTCAGATTGATAAGACCAGCTATTATGCATTAAGTACATAAAATGCCAGTTGGTTTTCATAGGAGATATTTATTGAGGGATAAAAAGGAAAATATGTAAAATCTAATTGCCCTTGAGTTTTCGCTTCAGAGCTGACAGGGAAGTACAGGAGTAGGACTGATCCGCCCCCCGCCACGAGACGCTCTCATTGCGATGGATCGTAATTTGTCCTCCCCTTGCTGTTCATTTAAATAAAAACCAGACATCACACCATGAAGGGGACACGTACCTGACTACAGTGGAAGTTGCCGTCTGGGGCTGTGTCAGAACCAGCGTGAGGGTGAAAGGACAAGTGGGGTCGGGGAGGCGTGGTGGAGCGAGCGCTGGATCGGGGGTCTGGAGCCCTGGGCTGTGGTCTCTGCTCTGATTCTGGCTCCTCTGGGAAGATCCATGAAATGGGAGGGGCTGTGGCTCGGCGTTCTGGATGCCATCTCCAGCTCTGGAGTGTGAAGGATCTGGACAGGTGTCCCACCCCTAATCGTGGATGGTCACTCAGTCCTTCACAGCTGTTGCATGACAAGGCAGAGCAGCTCAGGGAGCACCGTGCCGGGCAGGCCTCCCTCTGGTGGGGTTGGGCCCCCACCACAGGACTGTGTGGACGAAGAAAATGAGAGCTTGAAGGCCAGGCTCTGAGCTGGGCTCATGGTCTGGTTGGTGAGACATGATGTCCAGCCAGCTGGGATCTGGCTCCGAAATCCAGGAACTGGATTTGAAAGAGGCTGGCAGGCTGTCAAAATGTCTGGGAGCCTCCATGAGGAAGTTGGCGGCCATTACTCTAACCTCCTTCTTTTCCAGAGGGCTTTTGCACAAAGCCCCAGGGCCTGGTGGTGACAAATAGAGAGACCTGGGATCTCCGGCCAGCTCTGCTGTCGGGCAGCAGTTTGACAAAGCACCTCAGGGTGAATGTTGACTTCTGCCAGCAACTTCTCCCCAGGCTGTCTCCGGGAGCCCAGGACAGTCACCTATGTCCACCCCAAGCCCTTCTTTCTTTGGCCTCCAGGAACTGACTCTGCTGAACCAGACATTGCTCGGGATTCATGGACAGGAGCAGCCCCAGCAGGGTCGGGGAGGAGGAAGGTCTGCCTCCCAGGACTGCTTCCATGATGACAGCAACAATGACAGCCACGGCCAGTTTTGATATTCACCAAGTACTACTTTCTGTAGACCGTCTCCTCTAACCCCCCTGAGAGCTGTCTGAGCAGGGTGCTATGGTCCTACCCAGATGCCGAGAAGGTCTCAGAGTGGGTAAGTGCCCTCACCAAGGTCACACAGCTGGAAGGAAGTAGAGGGTGGCTGTGTCCCTGATCTGCTGGCCCCAGCCCTTTCCCCAGCCCAGGCTGCCTCTCTAACTGGTCTGCCTGCAGCATCTCCCTGTTACTCACAAGAATGAGTCTTACCCCTACCTGTGGGTACTAATCACCCATCCCAGTCTGACCCTTTCAGCCTCTTCACCTGCCTTCCTCTTCCATCACTCCCACATTCAGTGACAAATCATTCCCCAGACAAGCCCTGGGGTGTCATCAATGCCACTGTAATGGTCCAATGAGCAGCCACATCATCTCGTTTAAGTAATTTTGATGCCACTGCATTTCAGGCACTACCAGACTCCTATTCTTCCACTGGTAATGAGGTCCTCACTGCACGTCAGACAACCGATGCCCAAATTCCATCCTTGATGGTTTGTTTCCTGGGATCACTCCTATTGGCAAGTACTGTAGCTGTCAGGGTTCATTTAAAGAAAATCTGAGGAAAAAAAAAAAGACTTTGAACTTGGCAGATTGATTCAGGGAACTCCCTACAACTGTCTTAAAAGAGCTGAAAGAGAAAAGGTGAGACAACCCCGGGGTCAGTGACTTGGGAGGCGCCGCCACCCCTAGGGCTGGAGGCAGGACTGCACGTCCTGCTGACTCTGGCCAGGCTGGGTCACCCTGCTGCTGCTGGTGTAATCCATCACTGGGCCCACCACTGCCAGAGCCACCCACCTCCTGGGCAGCTGCAGCTGGCCCCTGTAGCTGCTGCCAGAGCCACGGAAGAAGCAGGAATTTCTTTCTTTTGCATATGCCAGGAAAAAAGTGAGAAGGAACAGCCAGTGGCACCTCCTCTGCTCCCGCCTTCCTCTGGAAGCTCCCATTGGCCAGAGCGAACTGCAAGCCCAGGGCCAGGGAGCCTGGGGAAAAGGCTGCAAGAAATGGCAAGTAGAATAATGAGGTGCACAGTGACTTGGGGCTTGAGCTTTTACAACAAAAGGACACGTGTTTGAAACCCAGCTCTGTGACTTACTGGCTGTGTTACTTTCAGCAAGCACGTGACCTCTCTGAGTCATGGTTTCTCCATAAGTGAACTGGAGGGTAATAGCATCCACTTCACAGGGTTCATATGGGGATGAGATGATATCAGCTCTGCAGAAGTGCCCACCACAGAACCTGGCGTATCATATGCCCATATTTTACTCCATGCCCTTGAACAAGTGCCTGGGCCTCTCTGGGCTCTGTTTTCTCATCTGTTAAATGAATGAGGTTAGACTAAAGGCTCCCTATGGTTTTTCCAGATTTGATGGCTATGAATCAGCCCTAGGTGAAACAGACAAGGTCGGACTGCCAGGCGAGCCAGAAGGAGGATCTGGCTGCCTGGACGGAGCCCAGGGGAAGAACCGAGAGGCAGAAGCGATGATCTGACTGTGCTTGAGTGTTCTGAGTGGTGCATTTTGCTGGAAAGTGTGTCCAAAGGACAAACGGATCATACTTCAGTGCCCTCAATGTTAGTTCTAACTCGGCTAATGCTGCCCTCGGCAAGGGCACCTGTGGTCCCCATTCCCCTTGAGATGCTCACTGCCCGGAGAACAGGAACGTGCCTGGAGCAGCGTGTTCTGCACACTATGCAAAGGGAAGAGAAGTGCCTCCTGTAATGTCCCTCATGTAGATTCAGTTTGTAAACTCTCACACTTTCCAGGGGCCGGGGCTCCTGAGCTTTGAGAGTCTGAGTCATGACTCAAGGCTCAGGTTTAGGGGCTGGTTGAGCGGTTAGGGGCCTCATGCTAAGGTGTGCGGGTTTTTTTGAGTCAGGCAGAGATGGGTTCGAGGTTCTTCTGACCAGCATTATTTATGAACTTCTCTGAGACTCAGCTTTCTTATTGTTAAATTGGAGGCTTGCTGTGGTAGCTCACTCCTGTAACTGCAGCACTTTGGGAGGCTGAGGTGGGAGGATTGCTTGAGGCCAGGAGTTTGAGACCAGCCTGGGCAACATCACTATGACTAGACTAGAGACCATCTCTACAAAAAATACAAGAATTAGCCAGTCATGGTGGCTCATGCCTGTAGTCCCAGCTACTGGAGAGGCTGAGGCAGAAGGATTGCTTGAGTCCAGGAGTTGAGGGTTGCAGTTAGCCATGATCTCACCATTGCACTCTAGTCTGGGCAATACAGTAAGATTTGGTCTCAATAACTTAATAAATAAATAGGAATGATAATATCTACAGTGTGTGCCCTCTCATATCTTTCCATCCTTCTGATGCCTGGACACCCACTCCCTCCATGTCTTTAGGGCAGCACTCACCACCTGCTCCCCAGACCACACAGTTCTGGCAGGATCACCTGTCACAGCCCTGCCTTATCTGCTGAGATGGGAGTAAAGGGCCCAGGCTGGACCAGTCACGGTGTCTGTGCCCCATACCTATGATGGGTCTAAACAGTCAACATGTGACTAACCTGATTCCTTTCTGGGATTATAGACAGCAATACTGGGAGAGAATAACCCTGTCTTCCCTCTAGGGTCACTAAGTGAGATGACGTGAACTTGAAGTTGCCAACTGATGTGATTCCCACTCCTCTCTCTGCCTCCTCTTGTAGTCCAGCAAAAAAGGGAGAGAAAGTGCCTCCCACCAGAAGTCCAACAGGCAGAGGTGGCAGGAGGTGGGGAGGGGAGAACGAGCAATCCAGTGGCTGAAGTGGAGTTCCTGAATAGCTCTATTTGCAGCTATTTGTCTCTACCTGTTCCACTTCTACAAGCCGTTACATTTCCTATTTGGGGAAGCCAGCTTGAGTTGGATCTCTGCATTTTCAACAAGTGTATTCTAACTAATACATGTAATTCTTTATTATGTGGTCAAGATTAAATGAGATGATTTAAGTAAAGGCATTGTCCAGTAAACATTAGCTTCTATTATTGTTGCTCTCATAGTTACTTGCCCGTTCTCTCCGTCTTTGGCCTGTGAGTTTCTGTGACACATGACCTTTGCACCCACTGTTGCATCTGCCCTAAACACTCCTCTCAGCTCTTCACACAACTTCTCATCATTCAGGTATTGGCACATCTGTTCCCTTTTCTGAGGGGCTCTTCCTGACCATCTGCCTTTGACCTCCTCATCAGTCACTCCTTGGGGCACTACCCAATATATTTCCCTCATCACTCATTGGTGGTTTGTTCATTGTCTGTCCCCTCCCACCAGACTGTGAGCTCCAAGAGGGCAGGAGACATGTAGATGCTGTCACCTGCATGCCACCTGTGCTAAACACAATGCCTGACATCTGCCAGGCATTTATATCAGTCAGCTATTGCTGTGTAACAAACCATCCCCAAACCCAGTGTTTAAAACAATGGCAATGTACTCTCACTCATGCAGCATGGCTTGGCTGTGGTCAGTGGCCGTAGGGGCTGGGCTTGGCTGGCTGGATCTTCAAGGTGCAGGTTTGCCTGAGCTTGTCTCCTTGCTATGTGCTGGGCTCAAGCCTCCCGTGTGTGTTGCTGAGCCAGTGCTCCTGTAAACTGCACAGCAGCACTAGTCAATCTAAGCCTGAATGACATTAGCTACTTGAACCATCTCTCGACCCTGAGTCAGGCTGCCTTTCCCATCCAGACTCTAACCGGCCAAGCCCCACCATCAACAGCCTTTCCACGCCCAGTGCTGGCATGAAACACTGCCCGATCATCCCAGTCTGCTGAATTCTCACGGTGAGGGTGGCCTGAGTCAACAGGAGCTCAGGAGCTGAGAACTCATTTTAAGAGAAAGGACACTCATCTAAGCTCACCTCCTACTCTTTCTTGAGGGTGAGAAAAAGGAGCCTGCCCAGAAATGTCATTTTCTGCTAATTTCAAAGTGTACAATGCACTTCTCTGGGCTGTTTTTTCTCTTAATGTATACTGTCTGAAGAGAGCTGGGGGCAGTCCCTTCCCTGAGACCCCAGTCCATGCCCAGTCCTGGGAAGTCAGAGAAACCCTGGCTGCTCCAGCCTCTCCTTGCAGAGTCCTCCCCAGCCCTCCCTGTCAGCGGTGCTGTCTCCTCTGCCTCTCCTCCCTTCTCAGTCCTCAGCTTCCTCCAGCTCCCCTCATCTTGGCCTCTCTCTTTGCCTCCTCCTCTTTCAGATCTATCTTGAGAACGATCTGGTTGCTGTGCAAAGATAAGAATTTTTCTGAGAACTTGACGAAAATGAAGCACTGAAGAACTCCTGCCTTGATTCAACCAACCCCTTGTAGGGTGCTTTATGGAGGGATGACTTGGAAGCAGCCTGCGGTGTCTGGGATCTATGCCACCCTCATTTTAAAGATTAAAACCACTAACATCTGAGCTTCTCTAATCAGCTTCCAAAAAGTTTTTCCACCCATTAGTATCAACTATTTCATGGGATCCTGAGAAACCTGTGAGTTTGGCTGGACAGATCCTATTATCATTCAATCAGTGGAGACCCAGAAAGGGGAATTAACTAGCCCAGAATCAAGGAGAAAGTGAGAGGGAGAATTGCAACAAGAGCCCCTTAACTATGTGACTTCCCACACTTTCCACAGTCTAATGGATGAGAGAAGGTGGGAAGCTAGCGGGGCCCTGTCCCATCAGCTGACATTTTCCTCGTGCACCCCCTGAGCTTGGAGCAGCTATAGAGATAACCATATGTGTTGAGGATTGGTCCCTGTGTGTTGAGCAGTTTTCAGCACACGGTAGGGCTGCAGAAAACACTACTAAATGAATCGGTGCCTGATGCATCTACAAATGGTAAGGGTGGCCTGGACTAGCAGAAACTCAGGAGCTCAGAAAGCTTTGTCATGAAAAATAAAATGCACTGGAACTCTCCACCCACCCTCGCCGTCTCTCTGGAGTGGGAGGAGGAACCCGCCCAGAAATGTCACTTCTGCTCATCTGTGAACTGAGCAGCCTCAGCAAGCACTGTATCACCCATCCCTCCCATGTCTTTCCTGTAGTCTCCCTCACCCTCAGGGATGATTCCAGGCCGTGCCCTTCTCAAGCCTCACCCCAGCCTCCTGGGCTCTCACTTGCTGCCAGTCATCTGCCTCCTCTGATACTGAGACAATGAGGCTATGAGGAATGCACTCCCTTTCCCTTCATCTGGTTCTTCCCCATCCCAGGGCCAGAGGTGCCTGTCTTGGTGGAAATTCACCCCTCCAGCTAGTCTCTGGAGCCTCTCCCCTTCTGCCTCTGCTGGGGCCAGCTCTCTCCAGCATCCTACCTCTTTCCCTCTCTGACCCTTTTCTTCCATTCCTCCACCTCAGTCTCCCGAGGCTTCTCTCATCTAAGCTGCCCAAACCTCTCCCCTCCTTGGCCTTAAAACAAATCCTCAAGTGATCTCCTGGCCCTCAAGCTATTTCTCTCTTTCCTATCATGGCAATATCCTGCCTCCCATCCTCAGGAGAGTCCAGCTGCCTGAATATGCCACTCCCGTGCCTGCTTCAGCTGAAAACTCTTACTCATCCTTAGGTCCACTGAAAGGTCACCTGTTGGAGGAAACACTGCAGCAGATGCCAATGCTATCCCACCTGTGTCCCTTTGGCCATTCTGAGTTGTCCTGCAGGAGTGGGATGTTTCTGGTACACTGACAGCCATTTTCTTCAAATGCTCCCTTCTCTCTTCTCCTTTACCTGTGGGTTTGCTTGTGCACCAAAACATCCAAGTGCAGGGCCCTAAATGCATCCCAGGGACAACTCTTGAACTGTGGGGAATGAGAGTCAGTGGACAAAGGCCCCAGCCTCCCCAGCCACCAGGAGGCCAGTCCTGAAGTGTGCTCCAGGGGTTCCTCAGGGGTCCCCAGAAGGAGGATCCCAGCTGTCCACACAGCTAACCACTTATGGAGACACTCTCTGTTGGCTTTTCTCCTGTCCCTGCACTCCTTCACTTGTGTTTCCTGGAGTCACAAAATCCTTCCCAACACCTCCAGAAGTTAAGTCCTTGTCTCAGGTCTGTTTTGGGGCACTCACTCTAAGATAGATATCTTTCTCATCTACCCATGCCCAAGGGAGTTAAGGGCTCCAATGTCTATTTGAGCACATCTTATGACAGTTTTCCTCCTGAGCAAGACTGGGCTCCTCAAGACTAAGGGAGAGTTCCTATTTCTCTGTGTCCCCATCATCCAGCAAATAGATGGTGCACAAATGTTTCTTGAGTTAGTGAGAAAGTGAATGCACACATGAATGGATGAAAGAATAAAGAATTGTGTCTCTGGGGTACCTGAGCCAGGTGGACAAGTCCTGCAAAACAGTTATGGATTCATGCCAATGTGTCTGCTCCTTTCAAAGCCAGCCTTCTCTGCTCACATCAAAAAGTCTGCAAACTCTACACTCCATTCAACCCCAGGGGCCCTTCTCTTTGCCTCCCCATTCTATTATCCATAATACAGTCATCTGCATACTGCCAGGACAGGCTCCTGTTGGGAAAACTTTTCAGACTCAGCAGGAGGTCCTGACTCTAGTTAAATGAAGGTTAAAGAACAGAGGGAATTTCTATGACAATACGACATAAGTCAATGTGCCACCCAGAGAATGCCACTCCAGAGAGATAGATTTGTCCCAGCTGGACTCCAGGGCTTATTCAAAAGTGCTCAGACAACTGCCTGCTCAGAGCTGATGAAAGCAGCCTGGGGAAACAGTCACTGAGACACATGCATTTACTGAGCCCACATAGGTGCACTGGAGTTTCCAGCAAAAGGAATCAAATCATCGTAGAGGAATTAAAGTGGCTGCTGCCTGGCTGAGATCACCTGAGTTGTGCAGACCATATAAGGCCTGGATCTCCTTGGGGAGACAAGATACTCTAAGCACAGGTGACATACCCTGGGAACTCTAACTCAATACCTGGTCCAGCAAAATATCATTCATCAAATGAGAAAACTGAGGCTACAAACACTGGGTCAATGACAGTCCTGAGACTCTAAGCCTAATCCAGACAGCTTCTATTCCACCCATGGCTTCCCTGAAGAGCAAGCAGGGTGGGAATCACGTTGCAAAGACAAACAAAACCTCGGAGCTATTCACAGACAATGTTCCCCATGGGGAACTAGAAACCCAGAACCCTGAGATCTAATACTGGCCACCTTGCTGAATTGCTTCCCTTCTCTTAGTCTCCCTCCTCATCTGTATAAGAAGGAGTTTCATAATCTTTAAGGTTTCTTCTATCTCCAAAAAAATATGTTATTCTGGGCCTCAGTTTCCTTTCAGGTGGGCGTAATATTCAACTTGCCCAAATGCTGTGAAGATCATAAAAGGTCCAGAAGCTCCTTGGCAGAGATGTATGAAGTAAACCCTAGAACAGTATTATCGTGGCTCACCACGTGCAGCAAGGTGATGCTTGGAGCACAGCCAGGGCCACTTGGGGAAACTGATGTTAGTTCCCAGACAAGAAACTTTAGAATCAGGGGAGAGGTTTCAGGCAGGGCTATAGTGATTGGAGTCCCTGGAAAGCTCCTTGTGGAATGAGGGAAGGCATCTTCAAGGCAAAATTTCCTTCACTGTCATGGCAATTGACTTGGAATCACAGATCTCAGGCTGCCTGAGTCCAAGGGAGAGTTGGATGTTCTGGAGTGTGGGCAGAGAACTGGTGGGAGGTGAAGGAATAAGGAGGAAAATAAAGGAACATAAAGCAGGAGGAGCAGAAAGAGGACGAGACCTTCTCCATAGTGCAAAATACCAAAGGTGTGTTTTCTAGGGTCAGAAACACCTGAAATCAAATATCCCCATGATTCATGAGTTAAATGATTGAGGAAAACTCACTCACGATTTCTAGACTTCAATCTTCATATCTGTGAAATGGGGAATGAGACTGGTACCTCTTTCATAAGAATAATGCTGGCAAAGTATATCTGGTCCAGGGAATTTCTAGCAGTGGCAGCAACAGTAGAAGGAATAGTTGTTTCAAATATACAAAGCTGTGTGTTCTTAAGGAGGGGAGGAAGAATCCATATCACTGATAGTGGTGACAGAAGGAGAAAGGGCCATGTTTTTGGAGAGAGGCAGATGGGTTGGCTCAAATGAACAAAACCTGAAGAGGCACAGATATCCAGGCCTTACAAGTGAAAGAATGCAGCTAAAAGATTTTATTATGTTAATGAGAGCAAGGATTATTCATGTCAGTCTAACAGCAATTATATTAGTGGGAGAACAGTTAAGAATTGATGTTCTAATGGCGGCTGTAATGAGTATTGTAATAAGAAGCTCAAGGCAAATTTTGTCTAGTAGATCAATCAAGAAGAAATTTAAATAGAGAATTATGAGTGAGTCATTGTCTTGTGTGCAAAACAATAAGCGCAAATGTTAGAGGAACAGGAGAGGGGAATTCACATGACAGCCTGACTGTGAATGACTTCCCAATGAGGTAAGCAGTCAATCTCACATAATGCTTCGGAGATGAGTGACATTTCTAAAATTCCACAGAGAGTGAGCAGCGGAGCCTGGGCCCAGGTTTGGTTCTATCTTATACCAAAGCCCCACACAAAAGTTGACTGACTTTGAGCCTTTGTCTATGACCGTCCCTGGCCTCCTTTGCCCAGCAAGACTGAGTACCAGAATGGCTCAGAACAAAGGAGTGTGGACAATGGCAGGGAAGGTCTCCTTCAATGATGATAGACTATGCAGAACAAATAACCTGGAACTATAGTTTGCAAAGTTTACTAGGATATCTGTAAGATGGCAGGGAAAATCCACACACAGTGTAATATAGAAGTTGTAGAATTGTTATATTAAGGAGTTTGTTCCTGGAAAGGCCCTTGAGATCTTCTGGTGCAGCCTCTCATTTTAAAGATGAAGAAAGTGAAGCCCAGATGATGAAGGCGACTTGCCCAAGGTCATGGCATGAGCAGCTGATAGGAGTCAAGGACAAGAGCCAGATTTTTCTAATCCATACATTGTGCTTTCCCCACCATGGCCATGATGACAGTCTCTGGATGTTTGTAAATATGAGGCTGTCTAGATAACATGCTATGCAGAAGGAATTTACTGGATCAGGTGACCTGTCATAACCTGTCATGACCTGGGTTCCCCACTGTCTTGACACCGGTAGCCAGAAGACACCAGATTTCTGCCTTGGATTGAACAATGCAGACATCTCCCAGCCCTTCTTCCCTGTGGATGCCTCTGTCCATGGTACTGAAATAGGGTTCTTGCCGATGCATTCTTAAGTTCTGTATTCTGTTCCCACCCTTTGAGAGATGAATGAAGACTAGATGGATTGAGTACTACTGCGGGCTGGGGAGTACATTTTTAAAATCAATCTTGTTACATTGTGATTTACAGAGTATAAAAAATTGACACATTTCTAGTGTGTAGGGCAAGTACGACAAATTAATACTCATGTAGATATATTATTAAGGAAAGTTCCTCCACACCTCTTAGCCATCAACTTCTCCCCATTGTTCCCTGTTCAGTATTGTAATATATTATGGTACAGAACAGGCACCATGGATGTTAAAACCAGGGGAGGGAAATGCGAGCATCAGAGAAGTCTTCCTAAGGAAGATGAGCTTTAAGTTGAGACCAAATTGAATAGATGTGAGTCAGGCAAACAAGTGGTATAGAAGAGACTCTAGGTCTGTATTTTGGGTTGATAGTATTTATGCATCTATTTTTAGCTTTGCAGTTTTGGGGAAGAAGAATACCTATTTACCCCTCTGGAATCACACCTTACTCAGATGCTATTATTTTCAAGTCATCCAAGCTCATAACTATGTCTGGGAAATAGCCAACACTGCTTCCCAAGGACCGTGGTTTTATTCTTAAGTGGCTACCCCAAGTGAGAAAGGGGCAAAATCAGCCCCAACCAGTCTCCACTCTGGGATACAGGACATTGAGCTGGTCTGCTGAAAAGTAGAGAAAACCACATCTGTCACCATAGACACAAAATGTCTTTTGGAAAAGCAGTTGCAAAGTGGTTCCTGAGAAATTTAGATGAAAGGTAGTAGACACATAATAATATGTATGCATACACCAGAACATGCACATAGAAGCACATGGACATGGCTCCCCATATGCAGGTATGCATTACCACATACATGTGTGTACACCCTTTGCCTCACACCAAGTGAACAAACAGACGAAACCTTTCATGACGCAATCCAGCTCTCTAAACTCCATAAACTCAGCTCCAGGTACAAGTAAGCCACAGAGACTCAATAAAGCCATAAGTTGTGAGTCAGGGCAGCCAGTTGTATTTTGGGGTCCTCAGGTTCCTCAGTTATAAAATAGGAGCTAGAGTGGTTGAGGATAGGAATTGAATTGGATTGATTCCCTAAGGGCTTTGTAAGTATCACTGTAGAGGTTGGGACTTCCTCACCAGTAAAAAGTGAGTAACAGTAGAATCCCTCCTGACAAGTTGCTGGAGGATTACATGTGAAACATTCAGGGTTAGGTATGACAACTAGAAAGTGTTCATCATGGGGGAGTTTATTATTATCAGCTAGGAAGTAGTTCTACCCTTCAACGAATGTGGTGATTGGGAGGCGACCAAGCGCTGGTGCCAGTTCTGCTCTGATAGGCTGTGTAGCTTAGGGAAAGTCCCTTCCCCTTTCTGAACCTCAGTTTTCTCATCTGTAAGATGAAAGTGATTGGATAGGATGATGGAAGGGCTATCCAATACTCACAGTTTTTGAACTCAAAGCTCAGCTTGTACTAAACCTGTACCTCTTCTTGCCTTGTGTAAATCTCACCTCCTTTTCTGTTTCCTCCCCATTTGCTTTATCTCAAACTAATAGTGCCATTTAGGGCTTCTATCATCTGTGCTGGGAACAGGCCCTTTATCCTTGATGAGCTCTGGCTACTGCCTTGCCAGAGGCATCAGTAAGGGCTCCCAGGGCCACCAATTGAATGACTGTTGTCATAGAAACCCTCACAACTCTTCAGATATTTTTTCCCTCAACAACTTAGTTGAGGAACAATTGTCATACAAACAACTGTGCAAATTTAAGTGTAAAACCTAATAATAGAATAAGCACCTTAGACAAGATACTGAGTGTATCTATCATCCACAACAAAGCTAGATGCATTCCTTTTTAATCACCCCTCCCACCTACTCCCCTCTCCCTCACCATTATCCCAAGTCAACCACTGATCTACTTTCAGTCACAAGGGATTAGTTTGCACTTTCTAGAATTGGAATCATATAGTCTGGCACTCTTTATCTGGCTTCATTCATTCAGTACTATACTTTTGAAATATACCCATATTGTTGAACATATCAATCCTTCATTTTTTATTGCTGAATTGTAGTTTATTGTATGAATATATCACAATTTGTTTGCTCACTGGCCTGTTAAGTTGATGGAGGTTTCAGTTTTTCCAAGATTTTTTGTTTTTTTTATTATTGTAAATGAAGCTGCTATGAACATTTCCATGTGTTTGTATGAACATATGCTTTAATTTTCCTTGAGTAAATAACTAGGAGTGAAATAGCTGGATCACATAGTACATGTATGTTTAACCACAAAGGAGCTATATCATTTTACATTCCCACCGGAAGTGCAGGAGAATTCTGATTTTTTCATATTTTCACCAACACTTAATATGATCAGTCTTTTACATTTTAACCATTAAAATAGGTGAATTTTAGTAGCTCACTGTGGTTTTAATATGCATTTTCCTAATGACTACAGTTGTTGAGCATATTTTCATGTGCTTATTTACCATTTATAAATCACTCTGATGGTATTTATTGAAAGTGTTTGCCTTTAAATTGGGTTGTCTGTTTTCTTATATCAGGTTTTGATTTTTTTTTTTAATTTTAATTGTGCGTTGTTGTGGCAACTTTATTCTGGCTTTTGTTGTTTTTTTTATTTTTATTGTATTTTAGGTTTTGGGGTACATGTGAAGAACATGCAAGATTGTTGCATAGGTACACACGTGGCAGTATGAATACATGTCTTTTAGCAGATCCATGATTTACAAATGTTTTCTTATAGTCTGTGGCTTATCTTTACATTCTCTTTAAAAGTGTCTTTCAAAGAGCAGACATTTTTATTTTGATTAAGTCTGATTTATCAGTTTGTTCCTTTATGAATTGTGCTTTTGATGTTATATCTAAGAAATCTTTGCTTACACCAATCTCATAAAAGCTTTTTCCCTGTGCTTTCCTCAGATGCTTTATAGTTTTAGGTTTTACATTTGGTATGGATCAAAGTTCATCTTTGTTTACTTGAATATGGATATCCAGTGGTCCCAGAACCAGTTGTTGAAGAAAAGCCCTATCTCTTTTGAGCAGAATTATTTTTACATCATTTGTAAAAAATCAAGTGTCTGTACATGTGTGGGTCTGCTTCTGGACTCTGTTCTATTTCACTGGTTTGTCATTCTTGATGCCAACAGTACGTTGTCTTGATACTGTAGTTTTAGAATAAATCTTGAAATTAAGTACTGTTAGTCTTCCAACTTTGTTCTTGTGTTTAAACTTGTCTTAGCTATTCTACGTCTTACATTTACATATAGATATTAGAATGGTTTTTTTCAGTTTCTGCAAGGTAGACTGCTGAGTTTCTGATTGGGATTGCAGTGAATCTATAGAACAATTAAGGGGAAACTGAAAGTGTTTGTGGTTTCCAGTGTGTAGAACTTCTGTTATATTTTATGTTATTGTAAATGTTATTGTTTTGCTAATTGTTATTTTTGATTATTTATTGCTAACATATAGAAATACACATATTTGTATATTGCTTTTATATTCTGCAGCTTACTAATCTCTTTCTGTGATTCTAGTAGCTTTGTTTGTATTATAAACACCATTAGATTTTCCACCTAGGCGTTCATGTTGTATGTGAATAAAGAGTATTATTTCTAACTGTCTGTACTGAATGACTTGCTTTTCTTTGCCTGATGGGACTAGTCAGAATCTCTAGTATAATAATGAATAAAAGTGGTGAGAACAGACATCCTGTCTTTTTCCTGATTTTAGGGCAAAATAGTTACTCTTTTGCCATAAGTAAGTATGATGCAAGCTATAGTTTTTGTAAATACTCCTTATTAGGTTGAAGAAATTCACTTCTATTTCTAGTTTTCATTAGGAATGAATGTTGGATTTTATCAATTTTTTTTTCTGTAGATATTTTGTAGAGTTTTTTTGAGTTTGTTAATATGAGGAATCACACTGATCTTCAGTGTTAAACCAACCCTTTATTCCTGGCATAAGTCTTATTTAATTATGATGTATTATATACTTCATATATTGCTCTATTTTATTTGTTATAATTTTGCTTAGAAAATTGTCATCTATTTTCATAATGCATATTGGTTATAGTTTTCTTTTCTTGTTATGCCTTTGTCAAGTTTTGGTATAAGAGAAATACTGGCCACAACGAAAGAGCTGGGAAGTATTTCCTCATCTTTATTCTAGGGGAAGATTTTTTAGTAGATTGCTATTATTTATTTCTTAAATGATTGGTAGAATTTTTCAGGAAAGCCATCTGAGCTGTGATTTTACTTATGGGAAAGATTTTTAACTACAAAATGTAGTTTTAGTAGATTTACTAAAGTTTACTTTAGACTTAGATTTAATAAATTTACTTGCGTTTTTGGTAGATTGACAACTATTCAAGTTATATATTTATTCCTGAGTGAGCTCCAGTAGTTTATATTTTTCAATGAATTAGTCCAGTTCTTCTAACTTGTCAACTATATTGGCATAAAGTCGTACAAAACATTATCATATTATTATTTTAATATTTGTGGAATTTGTGCTAATTTCACCCCTCTCATTTCTGATATTTGTTCTTTGTGTCTTTTTTCTTTTTTTCCTGATGGTCTGGCTAGAGGTTTATCAATTTTATTGATCTCAAAGAACTGGCTTTTGGTTTTATTGGCTGTCTTTATTATTTTTTCTGTTCTTTTACAGCATTGATTTCACTCTGATCTTTAATATTTCCTCTCTTTCTTTATTCTGATTTTCATTTGCTCTTCTCAAATTTCATAAGATTGAACCTGAGAGCACTGATTTGAGACCCTTCTTTTCTACTATAAGTCATTAATACGAAAATAAAGGCTCTAGGTACTGATTTAGTGGCATCTCACAATTTTTGATATGTTGTTTTTAATTTTCATTGAGTTCAAAACACTTTCTAATTCCCATTTTTATTTTCTTTTTGACCTATGGGTTATTTTAAAATGTGTTATTTAGTTTTCAAACCATCGGTGATTTTCCAGAGAGATCTTTCCATTATTAATTTCTAATTCAATTCCATCATGGTCAGAGAACATACTTGGATTGCTTGAATCCTTATGTACTCATTGAGACATTTTTATGGCCTAGAATGTGATTTATCCTGGTAGAAGATCAATGTAAAGTTAAAAAGAATGTATATTCTGTTATTGTTTGTAGTATTTTATAATTGTCAGTTTGGTCAAGCTGATTGATTGTGCTGTTTAAAGCGTCCAAATCCTCACTGATTTTTGTTGTTCTAAATTCTGTGTGAGTTTATCTGCTTCTTCTTGCTGTTCTATCATTTTTGGTTTGTTTAATTCATGTATTTTAGAATTCTGTTATTAGGTGCATACACATTTAGGATTGCATGTCCTCCTAATGAGTAGACTTCTTCAGAATTAAGAAATTGTCTTCTTTATCCCTGGTAATATTATTTTCCCCAAAATATACTTTGTCTGATATTAATACAGTCATTGATATGGGTAGGCTGTGTCCCCACTCAAATCTCATCTCGAATTATCCCCACATGTCAAGGGAGGGACCTGT
Source organism: Cacajao melanocephalus (assembly GCA_963573385.1). Classification (NCBI taxonomy): domain Eukaryota; kingdom Metazoa; phylum Chordata; class Mammalia; order Primates; family Pitheciidae; genus Cacajao; species Cacajao melanocephalus. Next base: position 22,024 of record CAUYLG010055287.1, on the reverse strand, counting down.
AATCCCCATGTGTTGAGGAAGTGAAGTGACTGGATCATGAGGGTGGTTCCCCCATGCAGTTCTCATGATAGTGAGTGAATTCTCGTGAGATCTGAGGGTTTTTAAGGTGGCAGTTTTTCCCGAGCTCTCATTATTTCTCTCCTGCCACCTTATGAAGAAGGTGCCTGCTTTTCCTTTGCTTTCTGACACGATTTTAAGTTTCCTGGGGCCTCCTCGGCTATGTGGAACTGTAAGCCAATTAAACATCTTCCTTTATAAATTACTCAGTCTAGTGTATTTCTTTACAGCAGTGTGAAAATAGACTAATGCAATCACTCTGATTGTCTTTTGATTAATGCTTGTGTGGTGTATCTTTTTCAGCCTTTTATTTTTAACCTATATGTGGCTTTATATATATATATATATTTATATATATATATATATTTTTTTACCTTTTTAAATTTCTTTTTTTTTTAATTGCATTTTAGGTTTTGGGGTAAAAATTTATTTCTTGTGTAGATGGCATACAGTTGGGTCTTTCTTCTTTGTTAGCCAATCTGACAATCTCTGCCTTTTAATTGACCTTTTTTTTTTTTTGACATGTTGGGTTATTATGAGGGTTAAGATATATGTAAAGATAAACATCACCTAACACTTCCCCTTACCTCCTTGCCCTCTCTGTTGCACGTCTTTTAATCTTTACAACTGACTTCTCATCATGTCTCCTTTTGTGGCCCTTATTACAATAGGTAAGTATATGTTTCTGTGTAATCCCCTGTTCATGGCTCATTTTCTAGACTAGCAACTTGAAGTCCCAGGCTGGAAGATGCTAGTAAATGTATGAATGACTGAGTGTACCAATGAATCGGTGATCGAGTACAACCGAGGCCCTCACTTTGCACCTTTACCCACCTCCTACCCGCTCTCAAGAGAGGAACCCCAGTCCTAGAACGCTAGAGACAGGATTGAGATCACCAGCCTAGCCCAGGCCTTGGGCCCTGACCTACGTCATGGGTCTCTCCACTCTTGCCTTCTCTGCTCCTCTACTCCTGCCTGTGAACACAGGCTTGTGTCCTCTCCCTCTGAGCACACTGAGTACAGCTCACATCATCCGGCAGGGCAGAGCTCTGGCTCTGCTGTTTCGAAAGAATAAACCTGGGTTGACTTCCATTGGTTTATTTCACCTTTTCAGTCTTATCCCCGTGCGTGGTGCCTGCATGAGACTGAGGAGAGAATTCTTGACCTTGACTGCCCAGATCAGCTGCAGCTAGAGAGTAAACGGTTGAGCTTTTCAGGGATTTCCCTCACTCTGTAGCCGAACCGTGGTTCAGCGAGTCTGTGACAGAGATAGAGGTTGTGTGCATGCTAAAGCCTCTGCCATACAGCCTGCACACAAAATCTCTTCCTGTGAGACTTCCTGCTGCTCTTGTACTGGGCCGGGGGCTCCAGGTGGCTCTCAGGGTGGACAAATGGAACTGCAGCTGTGTGTGTCAGCATCACACATGGCCTGGTCCTGAGAGGTTAGAGCAGAACTGTGCAGCTCTCACAACGATCGGTCAACAGCCCCACTGACACATGCTCTGTGCCAGGCCTGTCCTGGGCTCAGGGGCCATAGGGATGGGTTGGACATCACCCCTTCCCTATTGGAGCTCACAGCCTCGGGGCTGATGGTTGAATTACAGCCTAGACCTGGAGAGTGGGTATAACTCAGCACAAGTTCCACAGCCAAGCAGTAGGTACGATTGGGACACAGCCCAGGGCTCCTAAAACCTGGGCTGCCTGACCAGGACTTGCTATGCAGGTGCCAGGCCAGCGTTAAGGATCAGATAATGTTTTTTTGTGGAAAGATCCCGACTTACAGTGACAATTGTGAGTGGAGATGAGATCAGGATAAAACAGACTTACCAATAGCCATCCCCCATCAGGTTCTAGGCACCTGGTGACTGTTCTTTTTGTCCAGGGCTATCAAGTTTTGTCCTCAAGAGATGCCCTGGACCAATCAGGAATTTTTCACTTGAAAGTAACAGAACACAAAACAAAACAAAAGCCAACCAAACAAAACCAGCTTAAGCAAATGTAGGAAGTCAGCGGCGCGGCTGACCGAGAACTACAGAGCGGGGTCTCCTAAGGTGCCCTTTGACCCCGGGTTCAGGCTTGGGCTCCATCTCTCTGGCATTCTCTCCTCTCTCCTCCTCCACATGCTACCGTCCTTGCCGGCCAGTCACACCTTCACTCCACCAACGACCAGAAGACATGGAGCTCCCTCTGAAGAGAGGGGTGGCTCCTTTTTCCCAGAGATCCCAGGAAACATCTCCTCCTCTTTCATTGGTCTGAAATGGGTCATGTGCCATTCCCTTAACCAATCACTGTACAGCAGGATAAGATAGACTGGCAGGTTAGGCCAATCAGAATCCAGCCATGGAGCTGAGGGTAGGTTGTTCAGACCATGTGGAGGGAGCACAGGGTTGGTCTGGTGGACTTAGTGAGAAGTCCTGAACTGGAGGCTGGGGAGGCGACAGAGCCCTAAGACAGTCGCTGTCACCTAAGATCATGAATATGATCCAGTGAATCAGAACTCCTCCTGCTGCTCCCGCCCTGTCTCCATGTCCTGCCTTATGGCCAAGCCTGCTGCTTAGTGGCATGGAGTCCCCCTCCCTAGTACTGGCTCATGACTCCATTCATTTGCCCTTGCTGTACCCTCCATTTGGTATTTTCTTCTTCTCTGACATACTAGATCCATAATGTGACGTCAAGTCACACATAATTGGGTCCTTGTTGGGGGTTCCCAAGGCTTCTTGTGTGCACAATCATCATGTCGCTTGCAACAGTTACAGTTATGTTTCTAGGTCGTGTCTGCCCTCTCCAGCCCCCAAATAAGCACACAGAGACACAGACACACATACAGCTTGTGAGTTCCTTGAAACGATGAGCCAAATCTTAATTAATCTCTTTACTCTCAGCCTCTAGCCACTGTCTGGTTTACGGAAGAGACTCAGCAAATATTTGTAGAATGAATGAACATAAGTTATTTTTGTTGAATACATGGTTGTTGTTAGGTATTTGCATTTTTTATGAAAGACAAAGCCGCAAGCCAGAGCTCCAGTGGAGGGATTTCAGGCATCAGTGAGCCTGGAAGTCTATTCTATTGTTTAATGACTGGGGAAGGATATGACTGTCACAGCAGGTGGAGTCTTCCATTCATTGCTTTCCAGTGCAAAAGTGGGAAAACAATCACTTTGCCTCCTGAAAACATAAGTGTGTCATGGCAACAAACACGTTTCCCTTTGTCTTTCTTGTGGGGAGGAAAGTTCCCTAGTCTTACCAGGTTTTGCTGCCATGGTGTGTAGGCAGATAGCTCCTTCCTGACACCCCTGTGGGCTGTGAAGAGATGCCCTGGCTGACTCTCTAGCCATCTCAGCTCTCCAACCTCTCATCCACAGAGCCCCCATTTGCAAACAGGGTCCTGCCCAGGTGGGAGGAGTCTGATGTTAGTGACAGGTTGAAAGAGCCCAATTCAGTAGCCAGGACATTTCAGCATCACATCCACAAACTTGGCTGCTTCGCTTGAGCTGACCTTGGCCTAACTTGATCACTGGGTCCCTCCCTAGTCCTCCAGCTGACCTGCCCTCCTGGCACCGAAAGCTCCATGAATTGAGTGGCCTCTCTACCCTCAAGCTTGTCTCTTCCAGCCTGCCCTCTGGCCCAAGAGTGCTCCTCAGCAGCACAAAGGGGTCTTCTCAGCTGGAGACCCTTACCAAGTCCCATGGTGCCCTTGAGTCACAAGTCATGCAGAGGCACAAACATCAGCCAAGTACACGGCAGGCAAGCATCTACCCTTGCTTCTGCACCTGCCCTTCCCTCCTTATCTGACTGGTGAGCTCTTACATTTCGGAACCCAGCACTCATGGAACTGTTCCTGTAAACTTTATAAAATTAATCAGGGAAAAGGGGAGGGGGAGAGATGAAAATAAACGAAGCTTGCGGCACATCCAGCATGAATCGTTAGGTCAGCTTTCTCTCTGACCTATTTCCTCCTATTGTTTGCTGCCTATTCCCAGAATCCCATAGAACTCAGATTATAGTTCCCCTGAACTGCTCTGTAGATAACAACTTGAGCAATACGAAACATTCAGTTTACCATTTTGAGATATTCTTTCAGGACTTGCGTACTGATGAAACTACTGACATCAGCGGGTCTAAAGAACCCCACAAGGAGCTGACTGTGGAGGAAAAGTTAAATATGAAATTTGAACTCAATTGAACATGGACACAAACAACGGTCACCAAGTCCTGGAACAGGTCGTGTGAGCCCCTTGAGGTGTTCACAGAGAAATCTCTATTTCAATCTGCTCCTCAACACTAGTTATTGAAAAACAACAGATGACTGCAAAAACAAGTTGACCTTTTTGTGTTCCTTGAGTCGAGTCACAAAGGGCCCTCGAGACTAGGCCTCAGGCCAAACAACTCATTATAAAAAGAGCTAGGGTCCCAGACTGTGCCGAAGCTTCATGAGACCTCTCCTCGTCTGTACATGGACCCAAGTGGCCGATTCTGGAGCCCAGGCTGTTGCTTCTCAGTCTGGTGATGAATCCTCCACAGTTTGGTGAGTGTAAATGTATATGTATATTTCTTCTCTATATCATATATATAAATATAATATATATATATATCTCCCCATCCCCTTCCCATTGCAATTTGCTTATTATATCATTTGCTTATTATATTGATTTGCTTCTTATATTAATTTGCTTATTATATCATTTGCTTATTGTATCTACATTGCCATTTATGTGGGATAAAGCTTGTTTACCCTTAAAGGTATTGCATGTGTGCCTTTTCTTCTCCCCTCGCACGCCTCTCGTACAGAACATTTTTGGCATCATGAACAGGATTCGAGAAGAAAAATGTGCCACTTTTTGGCCACAAGGACAGGGCTGAAGGCTCGGAAACTTCCCATATCCCAGGATGTGAACTCCCCCAGTTCTCCCCCTTGGCGATTGAATGGTACAGGGGAACTGGCCTTTGTGAGAACTGGGAATCTAAATTAGTGCATTTTAAACCTTTGACTGTGCGTGAAGTGCTGCAGCGGATTCCCGTCAGCAAAGGAGATGCTGAGTGGATCTCCTGGGGTGGATGGTGTTTACTTACTGCTTACAAGTTAATGTGTCAAGATAGGGGCTGGCTGCTACAAGAGAAATGTAAGCTGGAAAAGGAAAATGCTAATCTGACTTCCAGATTGGCCCTGGCCCAATGCCAGGCCTATGTCTTAACTGATCAGGTTCAAAGCTACCAGCCTATTGCTGAAAAAAAGCAGCTGTCTGAGTGGCGTTGGTCAGGGTAAAACTGGAGAACTAGTCAGTCGGGGTTTGAAGCAGGTAAAACCCCAGCTCTTATCTCAAGAATGGTAAATTAACCCTAGTAAAACTCAAGGACCTGCACAAACTTTAAAATTCCTTGGCATCCTATGGAATGCAAAGAAATAGTCCATTTTACCAAAGGCTAAGGCTAAAATACTAGAATTTGCAATCCCTACCACTAAAAAGGAGGCCCAGAAATTTATTGTCTTGTTTGAATTCTGGAGACATCATATTCCCCATTTGGGTAACACTTTACAACCTCTGCACGCAGTCACTAGAAAACGCCAAGACTTTGACTGTGGAGAGGAAGAGAGCATGGCTTTTGAACAAGCTGAACAAACAGTGCAACTGGCCCTGGATCTATGCCCCATACGAGATGGGCCGGTAGACCTGCAAGTAACTGTCCTAGATCAACGTGCTAATTTGAGCATTAGGCAGAAACAAGATGGGAAGAGAGTATCTTTGGAGTTTATAAAAGAGCTAGGGTTCCAGACTGCGTCGAAGCTTTCTGAGACCTTTCCTTGTTTGTGCACGGACGAGTGGCCAGCTCTGCAGCCCAGGCTGCTGCTTCCCAGTCTGGTGGTGAATCCTCCATAGTCTGGTGAGTGTAAATATATTCCCTTCTCCCCTTCCCATTGCAATTTGCTTATTATATCATTTGCTTATTATATTGATTTGCTTACTTCATTAATTTGCTTACTACATCATCTGTTTATTATTTCTGCATTGCCATTTGCATGGGATAAAAGTTGTTTACCCTTAAAGGTATTGTGTGTGTGCCTTTTCTTCTCCCCTCACACGTCCCCCACACAGAACTCTGACTCACCAAAGAATGCAGATTTTGCTTTCTGATGAGTTCATCCCTCTTACCCCCACAAATCAATGACCCCAATTTTCTAGCCCCTTGCCCTCTATGATCTGCTTAAGAATCTCAGCCCAGAACACTCTGGGGACACGGATTTGAGGATCCCTCTCATCTCCCTGCTTGGCCACCCCATGATCATTAAACTCTTTCTCTGCTGAAAACCCTGCTCTCTTGGTGTATTGGTCTGTTACTGTGCAGTGAGCTAGGAACCTGATGGTCCTATAACATCGATATTTTCTCTCCATAATTGAATCAAACAATTGCACCAAGCTGCTTCCTTACTACTGTTATAATAATAGTAGTAGTAGCCCAGTAATTATATCTGTCATTTCTAGAGCATATTCTGTGTGCCAGGACCCACTCTTGGTACTTTCCCTGCCTCAGTTCTTGACCACTTCACAATCCGTTTGTGAGTTTGACGTGATTAGCAGGTCCTTTCATAGATGAGACATATTGCACTCAAAGAGGTCAGGATCTAATCCAAGGTCACATCATGAAAAAAAAGAAGCTGGGGTTTAACTCAGAAGTGTCTGGCTCCAACCTCTTCATTTGTGACTACTGTGGATCTACAATGTGCCAAATGTTGTCCTACAGCCTTGGGATAGAGCAGGAAGGAGAATGGCCAAATCCCTGCCCTTGTGGAGCTCACAATCTAGTATATGGTATAAAAAGGGGACAAATAATAAACAAATACATATATAAACAATGTCAAGGATAATAAGGGCTAAAAATAAATAAATAAATAAAACAGGGTCAAGAGTGCCAGAAAGTGATGAGTTGGGATAGGTGACACTTCAGGGATGTCTGAAACCTAAATGAAGTGGAGGGACAAGCCCTGGTTACAGCTGAAGGAAGCAGGTTCCTGGCAGAGGGAACTGCAAATGCAAAGGCCCTGAGGTCAGAATAGGTCTAGTTGGTTTGATGATTGACAGGAGGTCTGTGGGGCTGGAGCACAGTGAGTAGATGAGAGGAGAAAGGAACAAGGTCACAGGGAGGCCTCTGGAGGAAGGGGGTAGATCTGGGCACGGGAGAGGGACTTGTGTGCTATGCCTGGGACTCTGATTTTTCCTCTGGGTGTGAAGGGAAGCCATGGAGGGTTGGGAGCTAAGGGGCCTCAAAGTTGGAATAGATATTGGTATCTATTTCTGTCTGCCACTTCCATGGACTATATGCTCTGTGAGAACAGAGAGCAGCCCATTGTATTACCTGTTTCTAACACATAACAGGTGCTAAGAAAATATCTTATATAAGGGTCAGAGAATCAATGAATAAATGAAAAAATTTGAAGACCTTAAATAGGGCAAAACTATAAAAGAAAAAAATCAATAAATTGGGTTTCATCAAAATTAAAAACTTTGCTTTATAAAGACATTTACAAAAATGAAAAGGTGGCCCATAGACTGTGCAAAACATATTTTGCTTTGCAAAATGAATGCAAAAAATACAGTAAATAATTTTTATCCAGAATACAGAACAAACTCTTAAAACTTGACAATATAGAGGAAAACATCTCAAAACAATGAGCAAAAGATCTGAACAGACACTTTATTAAAGAAGATATGTAAGATGTCTTCAAAAGTTCATGGAAACTTATGCATGGATTTCTAGATTTTTTTGCACCAAAATAAACTTGTATTAACTTGTTATAATATGCCTGAACAAGAGCTAGTGAAAGGCACAAACAGGGATGTCAGTTTGAAAAGAGCCCCTATCAAAATTAAAACAAGAACAAACGTTAAATTTACAGTGATGTTTTGGTGGAAGAATGGTGAAATCATTGATGCTTTAGGAAAAGTTTGTGGAGACAAAATGCCCCAAAGAAATTGGCAGTTTACAAATGCTTGGTGTTTTGTTGTTGCTGTTGTCTGTTTGTTTGTTGAGGTCAAGTCTCATTCTGTTGCCTAGGCTGGTGCAGTGGCACTGTCTGACTCACTGAAACCTCTGCCTCCCAGGTTCAAGTGATTCTCTTACTTCATGAGTAGCTGGAATTACAGGTGTACACCACCATGCTCGGCTAATTTTTGTATTTTTAGTACAGACAGGGTTTCACCATGTTGATCAGGCTGGTCTCAAACTCCTGACCTCATGATCTACCTGCCTCGGCCTCCCAAAGTGCTGGGATTACAGGCCTGAGCCACTGTGCCCAGCAGATAGCTTGTTTTAAGAAGGACAAGACAATGTTGAAGGTGAGCCTATGGTGGCAGACCATCCATGTACATTTTCAAAGAAATAAATAATCTTGTTCATGCCCTCATTGAAGAGGACTGATTATTAACAGCACAAACAACAGCCAACGTTATAGACATCTCAATTGTGTTCAATATACATAACTCTGACTGAAAAATTAAAGTTGAGCACACTTTCCACTCAATGGGTGCCAAAACTGTTACACCTAGATCAGCTGGAGAGAGAAGACTAGTGTTTTCAATGAATATTTTAAATAAGTGGGATCAAGATTCTGAATTATTTCCTAAAAAAATTGTAACAAGTGATAAAACACGTCTTCACCAGTATGATGCTAAGGACAAGGCAAAACCAGAGCAATGGCTACCAAGAGGTGGAAGTGGTATAGTCAAAGCAAAAGTGGACTGGTTAAGAGAAGATCATTGCAGCGTTTGGATGGGGGGATGCTCAAGGCATTTTGCTTGTTAATTTTCTGGAGGGCCAAAGAACAATAACATTGGTTTATTATGAGAGTGTTTTGAGAAAGTTAACCAAAGCCTTAGCAGAAAAACAGCCAGGAATGCTTCATCAGAGAGTCCTTCTTCACCATGACAATGAGCCTGCTCATTCCTTTCATCAAACAGGCAATTTTGCAAGAGTGCTGATTTTATAGTGCTGATTTGGCTTCTTCTTACTTCTTTTTGTTTCTTCATGTTAAAAAAAATCAGTGCATCAATTTTTTCTTCAGTTAGTAATGTAAAAAAGACCACATTGACAAGGTTAAATTCCCAGGACCCTTAGTTTTTAAGGGATAGACTAGATGGCTGGTATCATCACTTCAAAAGTGTCTTGACCTTGATGGAGCTTATGTTGAGAGCTAAAGTTTATGTTTTTGTGTTTATCTTTTTTTTTTTTTTGAGACAAAGTCTTGCGTTTCACTCCCTAGCACTGCTGCAGCGTCTGTCACCCAGGCTGGAGTGCAGTGGCATGATCTCAGCTCACTGCAACTTCTGCCTCCCAGATTCAAGTGATTCTCCTGCCTCAGCCTCCCAAGTAGCTGCAATTACAGGTGTGTGCCACTACACCAGGCTAATTTTTTGTATTTTTAGTAGAGACAGGGTTTCACTGTGTTAGCCAGGATGGTTTTGATCTCCCAACCTTGTGATCCACTCACCTCAGCCTCCCAAAGTGCTGGATTACAGGCATGAGCCACTGTGCCTGGCCCTTATTTTTATCTTCTAATTAAATTTTCCATGAATTTTTGATGTCTTCTTGTATGAATAGTAAATAAGCCTATAACAGTTTCTCAACATCAGGAGTCTTAGGCAAGTAGAAATTAAAGTCACAAACCCACTAAAGTGGTTAAAACTGAAAAGGCTGATAATGCCACATTTTAGCAAAGATGTTGAGGAACAGGCACTGCTGTAGGCTCTGCTGGTGGAATGTAAAGCTGTACAATTGTTTTGAAAAATGCTTGGACCATTTCTTTAAAAGTCAGACATACACCTACCATATAATAGGGCCATTCCCCTCCTCTGTATATACCTGAGACAAAAGAAAGCACTTGCTTAAGCAAAGGCTTCTATATTGCATGTTTCATTACACTTTGTTCATTACATTTTTATTTGTAACCGTCCCACACGTCCACTAATGTGTGGATGGATAGATTCGTTGTGGCATATCTATACTATGGAATATTATTCAGGAATAAAAAGGAACAAACTACTGATAAACATACCAACATGAATAAACTCTAAAATTATCATGCTGAGTGGCTCTATAATTCTACTCATAATTCTAAAAAATGCACACTGACATACAATGTCAGAAAGCAGTTTAGTTGAGGGAAGGGTAGGAGGCTGACAGAGGGGTACAAAGAAAATAGGAGAGAGGAGGAGATGAAGATGATCATTATCTTGATTATGGTGATGGTTTCATGGGTGTATATGTATGTCAAAGTTATCAAAATGTACACTTTAAATATGTGCAGATTTGTGTCCATAAATTTTACTGCAATAAAATGTTTTTTTAAAGCCCTCAGAGGCCTCGAATGAGACTGACACTTGGGGCTGGGTCCCTAGGAGTGCCCGATGGTTTCCTCGACCTGTGTGTGACCCACCAATGATCCCATGGAGACAGTAAGACTGACTCCCCAGTGACATACTCAGGAACATGGGAAACATTTAATACACCTGATTCCATTCATCACTTCTTTCAGGAATATCATAACATTCTGACAACTTGGATGAACTTGATGACTCAAGTATCTATCAAAGTGCCACTAAAATGTCAGGCAGGACCCCACCTGTGTGCCTTGAGGTGGGGGTACCCGTAGGAGCACATTTTTTTCCTGAGCTTCTCAGAAAGGCTGTTTTCCAAGTTGAGGGAGGTGGGGAGGCCTGTGGAGTCTCAGGGTCATTGAGAAGCTGGAGATTCTAGCTAACTATCTCCTAATAGGAGTGCCCCAATTCTAGCTAACTATCTCCTAATAGGAGTGCCTATCAGTGCTCAGTGTGTGATTGGCTGAACAAATGAATTCATGTAATTAGTCCATCTGACAGGAGGCAGCTTCTGATTGGTTCCTCCTGTGATTTGCCTGCTGCAATTACAGACAGCCGTCTGATTGGTTGGCAGTGATAAATGCCTCATGGCCAACCTTGGGTTATTATAAGGTACCCAATTTCCTATTGTTTATTCATTCTGTCTGCACTTCTTAGGCAGCCTAGCAGAGGCCCAGAGCGTGACGAGCTCCGGGGGTATTACTTCTTGTACTAGTTCGTCTTCTTTTTTTTTGGATGGATTTTTTCTCTTGTTGCCCAGGCTGGAGTGCAATGGCGCAATCTCGACTCACCGCAACCTCCGCCTCCCGGGTTCAAGCGATTCGTCTGCCTCAGCCTCTCGAGTAGGTGGGATTACAGGTGCCTGCCACTACGCCCTGCTAATTTTGTATTTTTAGTAGAGACTGTTTCTCCATGTTGCTCAGGCTGCCCTCGAATTCTCGACTTCAGGTGATCTGCCGGCCTTGGCCTCCAAAAGTGCTGGGATTACAGGCATAAGCCACCGTGCCTGGCCAATATTACTTCTTGCAGGGGCTAGGGGATAGTGGTGGGGGTCGAGTCCCGCCTCAAGTCTCTCCAGTAATCCTTTCTCTTCCTGTCACCACGCAGACAGCCCAGGGCTGATGAGGCACAGTAGGGTTCCCCCCTCCTCTCAATGCCTGTCTCCACCCCCCTGATCTGGCTGTGGATCTGTCTTTGCCCATAGTGTTTGGACAGAGTGGCTGGGGCACCAGCCCGCTGGGCTCACTCTCACCTTGTGTGAGCTTGGGTGGGGGGTGCTCCAGGCATGCAGGGAGACCCTCTTTTTCTCCATGCCATGTGGAAGACATGTGAGCATTTCACTCCCTAGCACTGCCACAGCTGTCACTGAGATTTGACATGTGGACACTTGGAGAGAGACAGTTCCTCTTCTCCAGAACTCCAAGCTGTAAGGGCCATGGAAGCCTTTTCTGATGCAGCTTTTCCACAGTGAGGAGAAAGCCTTTCTAAGGAGGAAGCAAAGCTAAGAAAGGAGAGGAAGGAAGGAGACAGAACCCCAGAGAAGCGGTTTGAGTCCCTGACTTCAGCTGTCCCGGAAGCCAGTCCACCCCCCGGTATTTTCCAATTATGTGGGCCAATAAATCAATCTAGCTTTCCTTATTTATATTCTGCCACTTGCAACAAGAAGTTCTGCCTAAAACAAGCCACAATCAAGGGCCAGAGCCAAACTCCAGAAGGGAAGCAAAGCCTTGGGCTGAGAAGCCTGGAGCAGGTGCGCAAGGGCGGGTGGGGCCGTGGGCGGAGCTAGAGGCGGGTCCGGCAGTGCCGATCAAGGTTGCTGGCCAATGGGAGCCCCGCCCCACCCGAGGAGGGACTGTGCATTTGCGCTTGTTTGTTCGTTTCACTCATAAATGTTCACGGCCTGGCCCCTGTCTCTGTCCCTGTGGGATCCTTGGTGAACAGTAATAAGAATTTAGAATTCTTGAATAACAGGCATAGACTCAGAATCATAGTGTTAGACAGAATGTTAGAATTCATTACTTCATTTAGTAACTATTTTCTGAATGCTCCCTTCGTGCCCTGCGCTGTGCTGGGAACAGAGGATTGAAGAAGACAAGTGTGATTTCCATGCTCGTGGGCAGTCCATTCTAGAATCATGGAAAACTCAGAGGTGAGGGGCCGGGGAAGGGCTTCTCAGCTTTATCTTTTCATGTTCCCAGAAGAAGAGGGAATGGCAGGCTTGTGGAGTGCCTGGCATGGGAGGGGAGGTCAGAAGGAGCATGAATTGGGAAGATTCTTCCGATCCCAGGAGAAAATCAGCAACAAAGCATGACTAGAGAGTGTGCCTTCATCCCTGTCCCATGGAGTTCAGTCCCCAGTGTCCTCATTGCCTTAAAGTAACTGCTCTTGCCCCAGGAGATCCACCTGGGTGTGAACTGCTGCCAGGAAGGCCACTGCAGAGAAAGGCAGTCGTGGAATGGCCCCCACCTGAGGCTGCCTGAGCTCCATGGGAGGAGGCCAGAGTGGCAGTGAGGGGCCTGGCTGCCCACCCCTCCCCTCATTCCTCTAATAACCACCATTTCTGTCTCCACCAACTCTGGGACACTCACCTGCAAATTCAAGACCACTCACACTTGGGCGCTGATGGGCCTTTATGGGGGTCAAGGAAGGACCCCTCAGGCAGTGGAACGTCTCAGGTGACCCCTGCCAAGGGGCCAAGCCCAGCTTTTGTTGCTTAGCCTTCTCCAAGGAAGACCCTCCCTGGGAAAGTTCTGATGACCACCACCTCTGACCAAGCCATATCTCCTGTAAGCACCAGAAAGAAAGTGATTCCAAGCTCTATGATTGAACTTTACACTATGGTTTCTACAAAATAAAGTATATGGCTTTTAATGTTCAACTTTCTTAGTTATAAGTGTGAGCTTTTATTTTTAAAGTAAATGAGCTCTTTCAGCTGAGTCAACTTAAGGAACTGAAATTATGCTGTGTTCCAACCTTACTTTTGAATATTGCATGCATATATGGTTAATGCATATGGTTTTAAAAATATTAGGACAGAGACTGATAATAAAAAGTAGTGGCTCCTTGAACTCTGCTCCTCAGAGGTAACCAATTATCATTTGTTTAGCTGTGTCTCCTATTCATTCTCTCATAAACCTAAACAATACATTTGTACCACTACCTCCTAGCTTCCTGCTGTGATGTTTATTTCTAGACTAGCCTATCTCCCCTTCTGCTGATATTATTATATTTGTAGTTCTTCTTTGGGTTACCTTGGAAACTTTACTTAATGGACCTATACACTTATTTCTGTAAAAGTAATGTTACACATTTTCAGGTACAGGGAATCCCATTTGCTGGCTCATGTAACTGGAAAATATGAGGAGTAGAATTCATTTGGTTTCTGGCTGGACCTGAGGCTCTATCTCATTCCTTATATTTCTTATCTCCACTTTCGTCTGTGCTGACCTCATTCTCAGGCAAGCTTTCTCCACATTGAAGGAAAGATGCTTAAGCTACTTGGGTTCTATTCCTTGCAATGAGAGGGTCTGCCTAAAATAAACCAAATTCAAGAGACCAACCCAAATACCTAAAGGGAAATGAGGCCTGGAGCTGAGACATGGGTCATATTTGCCGAAACCAAGCCCCTGACTTCCCAAGGCCCTGGGGATTTCCATGTGAACCAAGACCAACACATTCTCTGACCTCATGGAGCAGATAGGTCTGGTATAACAGACAGATGCCAAAGAATACCATAAATTAGTGTGAATTTCCAACTGTCATAACTAATATGAAAGAGAGGGCTGAGGTGCTACAAAGGCATGTAGATAAGGGAATTGTCTTGTCAGAGGAGTTCAGAAAGGACATCCCTGTGGGGAGATTAAAGAGTGAGAGGTGGACTGGGGAAATGGGGTCAGGGAAGCATTCCATCAGAAGGGACAGCCATGCAAAGGCCCTGTGGCAGGAAGCAGTATGTCACTCAAAGGAGACTAAAGATATGTGAAGATCTGGAGATTGGTGGGGGAGGGGGATGGACATGTTAGGTATTATCCCAGAAAGGGAGGGGGACTGGATGTGACAGAGCAGGGCTGTGCAGATCAACATACTAGGTCTATTTTGTATCCTAAGAGAAAGGGAGTCATAGAGCAAGGCAAGAGAGACCAGAGAAAGAAGTAACCAGTTATGTGTCTTGGGAATATTCCTGGGCTGCCACATTGGGAACAAATTGCAATGGGAAAGTAGTGGAAGCTGAGAGCCCAGCTAGGAAGCGGCTGCTGCTGGACAGGCCCCTAAGCTGAGAAAGGGCCTCCTGTTTGCCGCAGCCCATGCACCTGCCCCTGAGCCAGGAGACAGGAGTCATCCTCTTTTGAAAGAATCCAACATCTTTAAAAAAGTAAATAAACAAAAACTTTTCAAGGTGTCCAGGATTAAGTCCAAAATTATCAGAAATATGAATAATATAAAAATATGAACCAAAATGAGGAAACTGATAATCAATGAAGAACAATCTTAAAATTAAAATAATCCAGATGTTAGCATTATCAGACACATATTTTAAAGCACATATTATAATTAACTAAAGGTTGTAAAATACATACACTCTCAGAATAATAAATGAAAAGATAGGAAATCCCAAAAGTGAAATAAAAACTCTAAAAATGAACCAAATGAAAAGTATAGAACTGAGAAATAGAATATTCTAAAAATTTCTAGATGGTGTAATCAAAAATTGAAGGCAGAAGAAAGAATAAGGAAATCCTAGATTTGATGAAAGACAGGTATTTACAGATTGAAGAAACTCAGCAAACCCCAACTGGGATGAATGCAAAGAAAATTATACCAAGGCACATCATAGTCAAAGTGCTAAAAACCAAAAAAAGATTTAAAAAATTGAAAACAGAGAAAAATCGCACATTATATATAAGAAAGAAACAAGTTGATTGATTGTTGATTTCCAATAAGAAGCAATGAAAGCCAGAAGATAGTGGAATGACATATTTAAATCATGAACGATGTAGAATTCTATACCCAGCAAAAATATCACTCAAAAGCAATAATGACATAAAAACATTTCAGACAAAAGAAAACTAAGATAATTTATTAGCAGTAGCTCTTAACTGCTATATAACAGAACTGCTATACAACTGCCAAGAACTTAACTGATAGTTAACTCAATGTATAAGAAATGCTAAAGAAAGTTATTTAGGCAGAAGGAAAATGGTAACAAAAATCAAATATTCAAGGAAGTAGTAAAAAACAAGAGAAATGATAAAAAAAAATGGGTAAATCTTAATATAAAATTCTATTTAAAATTCTATTTCTCATTTCATTATCTTTAAGATACATTAGATTCTTTAAAGCAAGACAATACAGTATTTCATTGTGGAGTTTTTCATGTCTGTGGGTGCAATGATACATACAAGAGCTACAACCCAAAGCATAGTGGGAGAGGACAGAAAGTAGACCCTTAAAGATGCAAGAGGAAAAGTTAAAGGCGTGTTTTGTCATCCTTGGATCCATCACTTAAAAATTTAAAAAACAAAACAAAAACAAAGAGGTATAGCTAAAATACCAATAGATAAGTAAAAATGAAATTATAAAAACAGTTTCAGGCCGGGCATGGTGGCTTATGCCTGTAATCCCTGCTGAGTGTATGATAAATTATATTGTTTGCTAACAACAGAGGCGAGGAAACCCAGTCTGGCCTTCCCAAGCAGAAAACTGCTTAGGGTGTTCTAAAGTAGTAAGCAGTATGCATATATCATACACCAGTTAAAACGAATTCTTTAAGCATGGGATATGTGACCCTGCCCCAGTGCCTCCCTCATGGAGAATACTTTTTAGTTTGTATTTGATCAGTGGTAAACAGGCACCAGCTGTCTGCCTGGTCTATCTTTGTTCTATGAGAAAACACAGAACACCTGTTTGTTAATAATAATTGCCTGTTCAGAGAGAATAAATATGTGGGTCAGAGTCTGCTTGAGGCTCTCAGCCTGGAATGCTGTCAGCCCTCTGAGGCTCTCAGCTCGGGAGGCTGTTGGCCCCCTGATAGTCCCACTTTGCAGTTCCAGCTGGGTGTGTGCTTCTTAATTCCCTCAGCACCACCTGGGTGGTGGTCTCTATGGCCAAGCTGGTCTCAGTAAATCTCAGCACTTTGGGAGGTAGAGGTGGGTAGATCACCTGAGGTCAGGAGTTCAAGACCAGCCTGGCCAACATGGTAAAACCCCGTCTCTACTAAAAATACAAAAAGATTAGCTGGGCAAGGTGACACATGCCTGTAATCCCAGCTACCTGGGAGGCTGAGGCAGGAGAATCACTTCAACCTGGGAGGTGGAGGTTGCACTGCTTCTGTCTGGGCAACTCCATCTCAAAAAAAACAAAAAACAAAAAACAAACAACAAAACAAAAAAAAAAAAAACCAGATTCAACTAATTGAAAAGAAGGCAGCAAAGAAGAAGCAAAGAAACAAAAAACAGTGGAGATGAGCATATCAATCGTTGGAAGTAAATCTTACTTTGACCACATCATGGTAATACTCAATGTGAATAGTCTAAAAACTAATGAGCAGAGCCCCGCTTCTTCACTTTTCTTTCACTTGTTCCTTGCAAACCTCTTCCTACCCTGAGACGTAGCCAAAGGCATGGTTGTGCTACACTTTAGAGAAAAATCCATGGTGCAGAAAGAGACAGTGGATCAGTGGCAGAGCCCAGGATGGGAACTTCGGCCTCTCATTGACCTTCATGGGGCTGGGCTTTCCTTCGTGGCTTTCATGAGGGGTGTTAGGAAGTGGTCTCTCCTCTGCTGGGAGTTGTTCCAACAAATAACAAATAGAAAAAAAATGAACCTCAGGCTGTAAAAGGTGGATTAAACTTTGTTTAGAGGGCTCAGTTCCCATGGGGAGGATCATGAGAGCAGGGTCAGCTCCCTGAGGATGAGATCCCAGGCTCCAAGACAACGCACGCAGAGGCAGCGGGGGAAAGTGACGAGGGGCAGCACCGTGCTCAAATGGGGCAGCACGGTGCTGGGACTGTATCAGGAGCTCAGGCATCCTGTATAGATCTGAGTTCCCCCAGCCAGCCAGAGAGGTAGGAGCAATGGCCCCATTGTACAGATGAGGAAGGTGAGCCCTGAGAGGGAAGCAGCTCCCAGAGGATGCAGTGCTCAGACTTGAACCCAAGTCTCTGCCCAGTGCCCCATCCTCCCTGCATGCAGGACATGGACTCAGAGAACAGTCAGGCCTGTCAGTGCCAGGAGAATTGGTGGTGTGTGTGTAGGGGGAAGTGGGGGTTGGGGTTGTATTGATTTGCTTCCTTCCACAGAGAGCCACGGAGAGGTGAGTTTGCATGGCAAGGTAGTGAGCACTGGGTCCCTGACGGGGGCAGGACCAGCACTGCCATGCTCACAGCACTCTCTGCCAGTGGGGATTTGGAGCGCCAGGGCCCTTGGGAGGAAGCTGGTTCGCACCTGGGGCTGGGGCCGCACAGCGTCTTCAGACCTCGCTACCATCCCTGTGGGGTGCACAGTGGGCTCCACTTTATGTGGCTGAGGTGAAGACAGACCCAGGCTCACCTAGCTGGGGAAGAGCAGGTCCATGGCAGGGCCGCCTGGGCCCAGAGCCCCATGCCAGCCCCTCTGAGGGCTCATTCTGAGGAAGGCAGCAGTGAGGTGAAGACACATGTCTGCAGCTGGCCTGCTGCTCCCAGCTCTCCAGCCCAGATGCTTCAGCAGCGATTGCTTTATTATTTAAATCACATTCAATTATTTTCACCCCTTTGGCTGGACCTTGAGAAATAGTCTCAGCCACCGGGGTGGAAGGTGAATGCGGCATTGCTGGAGAAGAGGGAAACAGGTTCAGCTCGATAGAGGTTGGGGAAGGTCAGGATGCAGAGAAAGACCCAGGTCAAAGAGGCCGGCCAGGTGTCAGGGCAGTGGGCTCCCAGCAATCCCATTACCAACTCCTGCACGCTGGAGAACCAGGGAAGCTGGTAGCGAGGCTCAGCCCAAGTCCAAAGGTCTGAGAACCAACGGAGGCCACTGGTATAATTCCCAGCAACCCCATCACCAACTCCTGTGTGTAACTCTCAGTCTGAGGACAAAGTCCTAAAAGCCCAGGGAGCTGCTGATGCGAGTCCTGAGTCCACAGGCTGGAGAATCTGGAGCTCTGACGTTTAAGGGCAGGAGAAGAAGGGCATCCTGGCTCCAGAAGAGAGAGCCAGAATCAACCTTTCTTCTCCCTTTTTGTTCCATCAGAGCACCCAGCAGGATGAATGGGGCCCATCCACCCACGGAGGGCTGACATTCCCCACTCGGTCCACTGACTCCCATGCCAGCCTCCTCTAGAAACACCTTCAGAGGCACACTGGGGCAGCCCAATCATTCCAATCAAATGCCAAGCCACCCGGAGTTCCCTTTCAGCAGAAGAGGCCCAGGCTCTGTGTCTGCTGAAGCACTGAGAATAATGAGTGCTTTCCCAGCTCTCCAGGTGTCCCTTAACCCACTCACACTGACATGCAAATCAACCAGCACAGGTAGTGAGGATCATTCTGCCCAGAGGCCACAGGGACCCTGGGATTCAGGATAAACAAACCCTCTTTAGACACAGCTCTTAAGGGCTGAGGTCGTGGATTTCCATCCTGACTCTCCACTAGCCTAGGGTGTGGCCCTGGGCAAGGCACTTCCCTTCCCTGGGTCTCCGTCAGAGGATGGAGGGGCATTTGCTGACCCTATGGCCTGGGCCAGGTGCCCTCACCTGAACGTGGGAAGGATGGTAGGACCAGGGTAGTTGTAAGTAGCAGAGGAGTCAGGAGTCCCTAAATCCAGCTTCACCTTCTTCAGCCCCACCTACTTAAAGGGCCCTCTCTCTCCAGAGCACATAGTGAACTCCCACTTAGGCAGGGCGTGCCCCTCTCGCACAGTGCAAAAACTGCTCCCTCAAAGGCAGAGCAGGTACTTCGGTGGGTGCCGCAGACAGAGCCTTGCGTAGATGAGGGCTCTACCTGCCTCTCTACCAGATTAGGCCAGGGGAGGCCACCCTGACTCTCCCACTCCTAATCATGTAAGGGGGAGGTGGCTGAGGCTGCCCCCGACTCTGGCCCCCAGGACCAAGCACAATGTCTGCGTACAGTGGGTACTCTGGTCATCTTTCACATTTGGGGGGCCCAGGGCAACAGCACAAATGGACATCCACATTCCCAAATATTTAAAATGATAAACCAAATGAACAAACTGGTGAGCAAAAGATGTCCTACCCTTCTCCCTTAGCAGATGCAATTTTACAACAATCTAGGAGGCCAGTTTTGAGTTTAAAGTTCTCAGGCCCCCTGGGGTCCCACCCCAGCTGTGGAGGTGAGGGAGAGCCGGCCTTGGCCACTCCATGACCCACTCCCTTCTTTTCCTACCCCAGGTCCCCCCGACACCATGAGGGGCTCACATGCACATGGACACCAGAGCACATCTTCAAGTCCCTTTCATAACCCCCACAAACACTGGCCACTCCTCAGGCCTGGGTGTGCACTCACAGTGCAGGTCACCCTCAGAAGGATGGATCCAGGGACGAGGCCCACCTGGGCTCAGGAAGTGGGCAGGGAACACTGCAGTCCCAGGTATCAGGCAGTGATCTAGAACAGCAGGAGGTGTCAGGAAGACTGAAAGTGATCATGTCATCCTGTTGGCTCCACGGATTCCTTGTCCTCTGGGGAGATGTATGGCCAGAGCAGGGTATTCTAAAGTGCGGGACCCCAGGGCACAGGCCTCTTGCCCAGGTCTGAGGATGCTGTGAAATCAGCCCTGCTCCACTTGCCAGGCTGTCTGCTTAGCTCTACAGTGGGTTGGACGCTGTCTGGTTCAAGCCATTAGGGAGAGCGAGACTCAAAGACCCCATTCCAAAGGCCATGGACAAGGGTCCAGAGACAGGACCCAAGTTCGGGCATGGAGGCCTAAGGATAGAGTCAGACAGAAAAGGGGCCTGGACTCCAGGGAGCCATACAGGTGAGAGGATCCTGATGACCTGGCTGCTTTACCTGGCGACGCAGGGCTAAGAGACCTACATGTGCTGCATGGCTTCCCCAGGTGTCACAGTTTAAAGTGGAAGCTATGAGCACCAGTTAGAGGCAGATCATTCCAGACAGCTCTGCAGCAAATCAATTCCCCCTTGTATTGTAATGTTGCAATGGCCCCATGAAACCGTCTGTGCTTATACACTCGCAGAGCCGTATTTCATGCTGCAAATGTTTTTAGGAGCCACAACTTTCCAGGACTTCATGGATTCCCAGAATCACCCCTCTTTTGATAGCTTCCATGAGACAGAAGAATGAGTAAGAGGTGTTGACATTTAAAGAAAACAAAAGTGGGGAGAAAGGAAGGACTCGCGTAGTGGAAATGCTGCTTGTTACATAATATGTGTTCAAAGTGTTGGCTGCATTTTCCCAGGTTGTTAGAGATGAGTCCCTTGCTGGTGAGGGCGGCCTGGGGGTGGGTGATGCAGCCTGAATTGCTCATAGAGACACAAAACAGGCCCCTGACACATCTGTGCTCTTGTCATTCACTGGGTAGAGGAAAATAGCAATTTCAGGTGGATTCACAAGGTCATGAGCACAGAGAATCCATTTCTGCACACCAAGCTCAGACCAGAACCACACTGTCAACCTAGGTAGGGAGTGAGAAAGAAGGTACGGGGGGCAGAGAGAAACAGCTGTCACGTGGGGTTCTGGAAGGGAAAGGCAGAGCGAACGATAGCTGTGGGAATGCCAATCCCTCCTGTGGTCCAGACTTCACTGTCTAAAAGGCCCCTTCAGAACCCCCAGCTCAGGGCGATACCCACTGCCTGTGCCAAGCATTATATGGGGATTATCTCCGAGTCCTTGCCGCAGGCTGGAGGAAGGTGTTATTAGCATCCCCATTTTGCAGAGGAAACAGGCTCAGCGAAAGAGAGGGACTTGTTCTGGGTCCCATAGCCAGTTGGCAGAGGAGCAGGACACAAGACCAGATGTGCAACTGCGGAGCCCACAGTCCTGACCCCTGGGGAGTCCTGGTTGGGGGATGGGAAGGGAGCATGTATCTCAGGTGCTGGCCTGAGCATGATACCGTTTATGCCTAGTGATCTATTATTGGAATGCTAAGCTTGCAGGAGTTATTTATATACTACTACTAAAGGTCATCGCCAAGGTCTGATTTTTCACAAGAAAAATTTGCAAACTTTGACGTAAATGGGTTAAGGTTATCTCACTCCTCACTGCAGTCCTTGGAGGGGGCATTCTTCTCCCTGACCCTGGGTCAGAGTGGTGAGGTCACTGGCCACCCGGGGCCACAGGGCTGTGTGCATGAGGCAGGGTCCAATTCCCTCCACTCGCTCCACACCCAGGGGCTCTTCCCTACAGAGAGTGGCCCCTGGGAGACAGCATCTCCCAGCCACTCTGACCCTCTCTGTCTTTCCTGGGGCCGCCAGTATTGGGGCTCCTGCCGCTCATCCTGGTGCTGCTGCCCAGCCCCCTCCTGGGCTTGCTCTGCTTCCAGGCCCCCTGCTGGGCTCACCCTCCTGGTCTGAAAGAGGTCCCTGCTGCTGGGCTGATGGGAGAGGGGCCGGCTCAGTCCTTCCAGGCAGCGTGGGCTTTAACAGGTGCCTC
>CAUYLG010055286.1:0-26660 GCA_963573385.1 Cacajao melanocephalus | reverse complement strand
TAGTTTCTTCACATTGGGTTAGAACATGTTCTTTTAGCTCGGAGAAGTTTGTTATTACCCACTTTCTGAAGCCTGTTTCTGTCAATTCATCAGACTTATTCTCCATCCAGCCTTGTTCCCTTGCTGGTGAGGAGTTGTGATTCCTTGGAGGAGAGGCATTCTGGTTTTGGGTGTTTTCATCCTTTTTGTGCTGATTTCTTACCATCTTTGTGGATTTATCTACCTGTGGTCTTTGTAGTTGGTGACTTTCAGATGGGGTTCTCTGAGTGGACATCCTTTCTGTTTATGACGAAGTTATTTCTGTTTTTTAGTTTTCCTTCTAACAGTCAAGCCCCTCTGCTGTAGGACTGCTAGAGGTCCACTCCAGACCCTGCTTGCCTGGGGAACACCTGCAGTGGCTGCAGAACAGTAAGGGTTTCTGCCAGTTTCTTCTTCTGTTATCTTTGTCCCAGAAAGTTACCTACCAGATGTCAGCCTGAGCTCTCCTTTATGAGGTGTCTCTTTGGATATACAGGGGTTGGGAAGCTGCTTGAGGAGACAGTCTGTCCTTTACAGGAGCTCAAGTGCTGAGCTGCGAGCTCCACTGTTCCATTCAGAGCTGCGGACAGGTACGTTTAGGTCTGCTGCAGCGGAACTCATAACCGTCTTTTTTTCCCAGGTGCTCTGTCCTGGGAAGGTGGGGCTTTATTTATAAGTTTCTGACATGTTGCT
Organism: Cacajao melanocephalus; assembly: GCA_963573385.1. Lineage (NCBI taxonomy): Eukaryota > Metazoa > Chordata > Mammalia > Primates > Pitheciidae > Cacajao > Cacajao melanocephalus. The sequence goes on along the minus strand of CAUYLG010055286.1, from coordinate 25,949 downwards.
GCCTTTTTTCAGAGATGTCCTGCCCAGCTAGGAGGTATCCTAGTCACAGTCTGCCAGCAGAGGTATTGCTGAGCTGCTGTGGGCTCTGCCCAGCAGCTGTGTGAACTTCCTTGCAGTTTTGTTTATAGAGATATAGTTAGAATTGCCTTGGTAACAGCAGTCTGCCTCAGTAAGGGCGGACTGCCTCGGTAGTAGTGGACTGCCTCAGTAACAGCAGATGTTCTTCACCCCACAGAGCTGGACCAACCCGGGTCCAGCTGTGCTTGCTGTGAAACTATCAATCCAGAGTATTTCAGATTGCTCGTCTTTGTGGGGGTGGGACCCGCTCAGCCAGATCACCTGGCTCCCTGTTTCAGCTCCCTTTTTTTCAGGTGAATGGGTGACTCTGTCTCCCAGGCATTCCAGGTGCCAGTTGAAATGGGATCCAGATTTGTGTGAGTTTTTATGTGGAGACCCGCTGTGCCAGCTGAAACAGCCATGCTGGAGACTCATGGCACTTTTCCACCTGGGAATCTGCTGTCTGTGGGCAGTAAAAATTCATTTGGAAATGCAGTGATCACTCACCCTCTGTGTTCTCGCTGGGAACTGCACTCCAGAGCTGTTCCTATTCAGCCATCATGCTTCTTTTTAGGGTAAAAATTTTATAGTGGTTATGGCTGCACGACCAGTAAATATACTAAAACCTGCTGAATTATACACTTTAAATGTGTCAATTGTATAAAATATGTCAATGATACCTCAATAGAGCTATTAAAACTACACCACCAAAAGGCTGAATCAAGTTATAATTACTTCAAGAATTTTGGCTGAACTAGATAATCTGGTTAAATATTCACTCTTGTTTATGTAATTCTAACTATTTTCCAAGCCTTTGCTAGATGTGTAGGCATTTTTCTGAGCACAAACCCAAGTGCTTCTTCAGCACTGTACATTAGAGAATGTAGAAAAAATAAATTGTCAGTATGTACCACCAATTCATAACATTAAACTTTTTCATATTTTGTGTCAGGAAAAACTGCAAGGAAATAACAAATTCATACCAACTATGGCAATTTTTATTTAATTTGCCCTGTAGCCATGTCATTCATCAGGTTTTTTAAAAATAGGGAAACAGGCCGGGCACAGTGGCTCACGCCTGTAATCCCAGAACTTTGGGAGGCCAAGGCGGGTGGATCACCTGAGGTCCGGAGCTCCAGGCCAGCCTGGCCAACATGGAGAAACTCCATCTCTACTAAAAATACAAAATTAGCCCAGCATGGTGGCGCATGCCTGCAATCTCAGCTACTTGAGAGGCTGAGACAGAAGAATTGCTTGAACCCAGAAGGCAGAGGTTGTGGTGAGCTGAGATTGCACCGTTGCACCCCAGCCTGGGCAAGAAGAGAGAAACTCCATCTCAAAAAAAAAAAAAAGAAAAGAAAAGAAAAGAAAAGGGAAGTAAGGTATTTACTCACTCTGACTTGAGATTCACTTTTTCACATGTCACTCACAATTATTTCACACTGAAGATACTCAAAAGACAGAGGATTTATTTACCTTTTTTGCAAAAGAAAATTACACAATTAAAAATTCCTATGTCCAGTGTCACTGAATGAGGAAAGAGGCAATAAATTATAAAAAATGAAAGACAAAATTTTGAGAGGAAAATGTACATCAAATTTAAATTCTTCTAATCTCTAATTCTTATACACAACTAGAAAAGCTAATGGCAGTATAGATGGCCACTGATGCCCAGAAACACATTTCATCACTTTCTTTTCTGCTTTTTTCAGACATTTTCAGTACTGTCAAGCTCAAAAATACAGTTTTAGAAAGATGAAAACTGAGAGAATCTCAAAGATTTCACATGAGCTCTTCTGATCAGACCAGAGCAAAGTAAAAGAAGCCTTACTTGTCTGATCATGTTTTAAAATAATAAGGTCCATATGGTTCACAAGAAAGAAGAGATGAGCAAGTCAAATTTCAATCTTGGTTCCAAGGCAGAGATTAAAACAATGATTACAATCTAATTATAAAGACAGTTATTATATGAGACGGTATTTCTTTCCAGATTATATATTTTACACACTTGAACAGCTTTTCTTAAATAATCTCTCAGGGTTGATTTTAAATAAAAGCCAAAATACTACCAGTTAATTTCAGATTCCTACTACAGATTTTTCAAAGTCCGTCTGTGTGCAGAAGCAAAATTATGAATTGCTACTCGAAGAGTTGAGTTACCCCCGGAGACATCACAGGAATTGATGATTGAATGCAGTGCCCGAGTATATGCTGCAAAAGAAGGTTTGCACAGCAGTGAATAAAGTCAAATTCTAAACAACTCTACTGGCCTCTATCTTATTAGTATTGCTTCTCTACCAAGAGTCTCTCAAGTATTAACTTTAGCTACCCATCAAATAAATATTTATTGACTACTTACTATATGACAAGCACTCTGTGAGGACAGAAAAGATAATGAAGAGTATGGACACAAAAATAATTAAGTTGCCATGTAATACTTCCAAACCAGAGGTATATACAAAATATTATCACAGGCCAGGCACAGTGGCTCACGCCTGTAATCCCAGCATTTTGGGAGGCTGGGGTGGGCGGATCACTTGAGGTCAGGAGATGGAGACCAGCCTGGCCAACATGGTGAAACCCCGTATCTACTAAAAATACAAAAATTAGCTGGATGTGGTAGTGCACACCTGTAATCCCAGCTTACAGGAGGCTGAGGCACTTGAACCCAGGAGGCAGAGGTTGCAGTGAGCCGAGATGGTGTCACTGCACTCCAGCCTGGGTGATAGAGCAAGAATTTGTCTCAAAAAAAAAAAACAACCCTAAAAACAAAATGTCATCACAGAATGAAGTTGAGAATGAATGTACAATTACCTAGGACAGGATGAAAAAGATTCCTAGAAGTGGTAACATTAAAGATGAATTTTGAAGAATTAACAGGAGTAAAGGAAAGAACACAGAACTGAGTGTGTGAGGTATAAAAGGAGTAAAAAGTATGGCAACTATCGTAAGGCTAGAGTAGGGCCTGGAGCCAGAGAGAAAATACACCAAATATGTCATGCATCTCCTACTGCAATGGACTGCCCTAGAGGTTTTAGAATAGGGAAATGGCATAATTAGATTTGTGTTTTTAAAAAGAAAGCTGGTAAGAAACTCATTATCATACAGATGAAGCACTAGGAGTATATATACTGGCAGTATTTCTAGTGTATACATGAGGGCTACATAATCTGTATACTATATAAAACAATATATTTAAGGGTGGACAGGAAACAAATATTAATGACAATACGAACGACTAAGTTTTCTCTAGCTGGGACTCCTGATAGAGTTTACACTGTTTCTTATTTTCTTCAGTGCCTCCTGGCAGAACTAGCAATCTAATGTGGCTATCTATGGTAATACATCCATGTTACATACCATTAAAGTATTTGGCTAACAGGGAATTCAACTGGATGGAGTCCTAACTTACACAAAAGGCAAATTCTAATAGTCTTCAGTTAAAGGACCTGGAACTCAAGTCCTCCTACAGTAGAATGAGCTGAAAAGATAACAGATGAAGATAACAGATCTCAAAGAGAACTATAACTAATTGTAATTATTTTCATTGCCTCATATAGTTATTTTGTAAAGGGTTTATAACAGTCTCTGATACATAGTAAGCACTCAATAAATGGTAAATTACTATTATCACTACTCTTACTGATTTTTCTTATTGCTATTAGGCCCTGACGATTCCTTCAAGAAACTTACCTTTGTGGTTTTTATAGAAAATACAATTGTTGGCACAGGTGTCAGGATGAGCATCCCAAAAATCAGGACCACAGCAGCATAGTGGAGGTAAAGTAATATTATACAGCTGCATTTTCTCCTGGATTTGGGCTCGTAAAGCTTCTACATATCTGTAAAAATAAAGTATGATTAGGCAAAGTGAACTACTAGAAAGAGAGTGCGCATGAACCCTGATTGTACAGCCAGCTTTAACTGTTAAATCTATTCCACATCTCTGAGCCTTGACTCTTCCTCTTTGAACTGGGAAAGAGCACTGGGGAAAATGCAGGGCTACACCTGAGAAGTATTAGGCAATCAAAAAATTTGATGACGTTATGAATTCCTAAATGAGCAAAAGTATGAGAAGACGCGGTCCATTCTCTATTAAGAAAAATGAGAACAATGACTTTCTACCAAGTCTCCTCTAGAGCCAGAATATCATGAAGACCTTTTCAAATTACCTCAGGCATTCTTTTTCTCTCTGTTGTTGTTTTTCTCTGGCTCCTTTGATCTCTTCAAGTTGTAACTGGGCTAATATCTCACTCATCTTCTCTCCTGAATACAGTTCTTCATGAAAGTTCATTCTTAGGATCCTCTGCTCTTCAGCATAACGTTCTTGCTCTCTCTTTTTCTTAATTCTGAGAATAAAATCATGACATGGTTAGGAATTTCATAAAACTCTTATTTAAAATTAGCTTCTTTATGCAAATAACTCAAGAAATTCCCAGAAACAAAGGAGTCGAGAAGTCAGTTTAATACCCCAAGAATATCTTCAAAAATTTCTGCTGGCTGATTTATCTTCTCTCAAAGGGAAATGAGCAATAGCTACGATTAAAAGAGTTTTCCTGGGCCGGGCATGGTAGCTCATGCCTGTAATCCCAGCAGGCCGAGGCAGGTGGATCACATGAGGCCAGGAGTTCAAGACCAGTCTGGCCAACATGGTGAAAACCCATCTCTACTAAAAATACAGAAATTTAGCCAGGCAGTGGTGGCACAGGCCTGCAACCCCAGCTACTCAGAAGGCTGAGGCGGGAGGATCACTTGAACCCAGGAGGAGGAGGTTGCACTGAGCTGAAATTGCACTACTGCACTACAGCCTGGGTGACAGAGCAAGACCCCATCTCAAAAAAAACAAAAACAAACAAAACCAGTTTTTCTGTAAGAATCCAGCACAACAGTTCTCTTTTAGATTAAAACTACAAGTAAACAGGGCTTCTGCTTCAAGCCAAAACAGAGTAACAGGGACCAAGTTTGCCCTCCCACCATAAACATTTAAAAAGTTAAAAAGTACACAAATCAGACAAATACGAGAAATGATGGTTTTCAAGACACTGGACACCACGTAACACAAGACACTGCTCCTTTTAAAAGATGGAAAACAAGTGAAGCAAACCCTATAACTGCCAGAGATTACTGCCTTGGAAGGTTCCAGGCGGTGGCACAGGGCAGGGAAACTGAAGTGAAGCCTCATGAGCTCTATGAATTGAAGAGATGGAGTTAAGAGTGCAAGGAGACAAAGGCAATTAGAGTTCACCAGACAAAGTATCAAAAAGAGAGCTGCTCAGAGACAGCACCCCAGAGATGAGCAGAGAATCTGCTGGTATACAGCAGAGCACTGATTGGTGCATGTACGCAATGGAATAACCTTAGGCTAGGGAGAGAACCATCCAAAATAAGACAGAACACTGACTAGAGTCCACACAGCTCCAGGAATATTAGTCCTTATGTAAACCAATCAAACTTGAAAAACTCATAATCCACAGAACATTAGGTAAAGTATTCAGAATGATCTTATCTGAGCAGTAGGGAATAAAAACCAGTCCTAGACTAAGTGCTGCTCCAGACCTACCTAACAAGTTACAAAAGCAAGTCCTCAAATGAACTTGACTGTATACCAAAACCAGGTTCAAGAATGTAAAGACATCCAGCAACTAACATGGTAAAACTCACAAAGTTGGGCATCCAACCAAAGACTACTAAGCACACAAAGAGGCAGTAAAACACAACTCACAATCAGGAGAATAATCAATCAATCAAAATGACCTAGAACTGACACAGTTGTTAGAATTAGCAGAGAAGAACACTAAAACAGTTATTACAACTATATTCTGTATGTCCAAAAGTTAGGATATAAAAAGACTAAAATCAAACTCCTAAAGATGAAAACTACAATTTCAAGACTATAAATTGAGATTTAAAAAACAGTGGATAGGAATACTACCAGCATAGATGTTGCAGAAGTAAATCCGAAAACACAACAATAGAAACTACCCAAAATGAAACACACAAAAAAATCTGAAATGACAAAAGAAGCACAAAATAACACCAAACTAATCATATTAAAAATGGACAAAGGGGCCGGACATGGTGGCTCATCCCTGTAATTCTAGCACTTTGGGAGGCTGAAGCGGGTAGATCACAAGGTCAGGAGTTCAAGACCAGCCTGGCCAACATGGCGAAACCCCATCTCTACTAAAAATACAAAAAATTAGCCAGGTGCAGTGGCAGGCACCTGTAATCCTAGCTACTTCAGAGGCTGAGGCAGGAGAATCGCTTGAACCTGGGAGGTGGGGGCTGCAGTGAGCTGAGATTGCGCCACTGCACTCCAGCCTGGGCAACAAAGCTACACTCCATCTCAAAAAAAAAAAGGACAAAGCACTTGAATAAACATTTCTCCAAAGATGATATATACATTGGCTAACATGCATATGAAAAGATGCTCAACATCACTAATTATCAGAGAAAGGCAAACAAAAACCACAATGAAATTATCACCTCACACCCATTAGAACAGCTACTATCAAAAATATAAAAAATAACAGGTGTTGGTGAGGATGTGAGAAATTGAAACCCTTGTACACTGTTGTTGGGACTGTAAAATGGTATAATCCCTATGGAAAACAGTATAGACATTCTGTAAAAAATTATAAATACAGTCACCATATGATCTTACTTCTGCGTAGATATTCAAAAGCAAGCAGAGTCTCAAAGAGATATTTATATGCACATGTTCCTAACAGCACTCATTCTTAATAGGTAAGAGGTAGAAGCAATCCAAATGTCCACTGATGGATGAATGAATAAACAAAATGTAGTATAGACATAAAATAGAATATTATTTAGCCTTAGTCACATTAAACAACATGGATGAGCCTTAAGGACATAATACTAAGTGAAATAAGACAGTTACAAAAAGAAAAATAATGTATAATTCTACTTACATGAAGGTCTAAAGTAGTTGTGATGGTTAATAGTGAGTGTTAGCTTGAAGGATACAAAGTGTTGATCCTAGATGTGTCCTTCAGGGTGTTGCCAAAGGAGATTAACATTTGAGTCAGTGGACTGGGAAAGGCAGACCCACCCTTAGTCTGGATGGGTGCAATCTAATCAGCTGCCAGCAAGGCTAGAATATACCTAGGTAGAAAAACTTAAAAAGAGACTGGCCTAGCCTCCCAGCCTACATCTTTCTCCCATGCTGGATGCTTCCTGCTCTCAAACGTCGGACTCCAAGTTCTTTAGTTTTGGAACTCAGGCTGGCTCTCCTTGCTCCTCAGTTGCAGATAGCCTATTGTGGGACCTTGTGATCATGTGAGTTAATACTTAATAAACTCCCTATTATATATACACACACACACACACACATTCTCTCTCTCTCTCTCTCTCTCTCTCTCTCTCTCTCTCTCTCTCTCTCCATTAGTTCTGTCCCTGTAAAGAACCCTGACTAATACAGATTTTGGTACCAGAAGTAGTTCCAGAGAAATATAATTTTTTTTTAGATGGAGTCTGACTCTCACCCAGGCTGGAGTGCAGTGGCACAATCTCAGCTCACTGCAACCTCCACCTCCCAGGTTCAAGAGAGTCTCCTGCCTCAGCCTCCTGAGTAGCTGGGACTACAGGTGCATGCCACCACACCTGGCTAATTTTTTTTTATTTTTGATAGAGATGGGGTTTCACCATGTTAGCCAGGATGGTCTTGATCGCCTGACCTTGTGATCTGCCCACCTCGGTCTCCCAAACTTCTGGGATTACAGACATGAGCCATTGCACCCAGCCGAAGAACAGAATATTAAAGATGGAGTTCATTAGTTGGTTTTGGGGTTTCTGGAGTTGGGTGCTTAATATGATAAACCCAAAAATGCTAAGGACTCTACTTCTAATAGTAGAAGAACACTGATAGTCCTTCGTGTGAACTGTTTAGAGAGTTATGCAAAATAAATGCATTTGACATTTGCGAATCATTGCTCATGAGAGGCAAGGAGTTTAGTGACTCTACGTAATACCTCTGACCATATGTGGAGAACCAAGGAACACAATGAAGTTGGTTGGTTGCTCTTAAGTTCACTGGCCAAAGTGATAAAAGAAAATGATAAACTCAGAGATTCTAACTCTCGGCTTCAGAAGCAGATAGATACTGAGCCTCAAATCTTCTAAGATTGCCCTGAGTAAGTCTTATCTCCTGTAGAGAAAAAGTTGAAATTGTGGAAAATCAGACACAAGATCTTATCATGGGAGTGGCTGACCTACAATGAAAGGTGCATGCACAGCCTCACCAGGTGTCTGCTGTTAAAGTGAGAGCATTAACTGGAAAAGAATGGGACCCTGCAACTTGGAATGGGGACCTGTGGGAGGACCCTGATGAAGCTGGGGACACTGAATTTGTAAACTCTGATGAACTGTTTTTGCCAGAAGAAACAGCTTTCCCAACCCTGAGGATAGTGGCAACTTCCGGTCCCCAACCCATGCTACCATCAGCCTTTTTCCCTTTGTCTGAGGAGATAAACCCTGTGATGCCTGAGGCAACAGTGATGGCCTCCCCTGAGGCAGTTGCCAGGCAAGATAATGCTGATTCTCCTCAGGAGCCACCCCAAACACCCTGTTTGCTTCTAGATCTAAAACTAGATTAACATCCTGGTGGGCCCCTAGAGGTCAGGTTCAGAGTGTGACCCATGAGGAAGTGTGCTACACTCAAAAAGAACTGCTTGAGTTTTCTAATTTATATAAACAGAAATCTGAAGAACACGCATGGGAATGGGTATTAAGGGTGTGGGATAATGATGGAAAAAACATAGAGTTGCATCAGGCTGGATTTATTGATTTGGGGCCACTGAGTAGGGACTCTGCATTTAATGTTGCAGCTCAGAGAGTTAAAAAAAGTTTCTAATAGCTTATTTGCTTGGTTAGCTGAAATAAGGAGAAAAGATGGCCCACTGTGAGTGAGCTGGAAATGCCTGATCTCCCTTGGTTTAATGTAGAGGAAGGGAATCAAAGGCTTAGGGAGATTGGGATGGTGGAGTGGATTAGTGACTTTAGACCTACTCATCCCAGCTGGGAGGTTCCAGAAGATATATCCTTGACCAATGCCTTGTGAAACAGATTTGTGAGGGCAGCACCTGCATTTTGAAGAGCCCTGTAATTGCTCTTCTCTATATGTCAGATCTAACAGTGGGAATCACAGTCACTCAACTACAGAATTTAAATATGATGGGAATAATTGGATCCTGAGGTGGCAGGGGCAAGAGGCAGCACTCAACGATCAAAGGCAAGGTGGGTGTAGCTATCATAATGGACAGCAGAGGCAAAAGGGCAATTAGAATAGTCTGACTCGTGTAGAGCTCTGGCACTGGCTAATTACTCATGGTGTTCCCAGAAGTGAAACTGACAGGAAGCTACCACATTCCTACTTAATTTATATAGGCAGAAACATTCTAGGTCAAAAGAACAAAAGATTAATTTGAAGCAGAAAAACAGAAAATCATGGCCCCTCAATTAATTTCCAGGCCTGAGCCAATTTACAGACCCAGAACCCCTTGAATGAAGGGGAGGCCAGTCCCCTTGAGGAAGGACCCTACTACATTACCGATAATTTATGCAGTGAAACTTTCTCCCATCCTTCTCCAAGAAGACCTCCAGCCTTTTACCAGGATAACTGTGCACTGGGAAAAGGAAAATGATCAGCTATTTCAGGGACTTCTGGACATTGGCTCTGAGCTGACACTGAATCCAGGGGACCCAAAATGTCATTATGGTCCTCCAGTTTAAAAATGGGCTTATAGAGGTCAAGTAATTAATGGAGTTTTAGCTCAAGTCTGACTTAGAGTAGGTCCAGTGGGTGCCTGGACTCATCCTAGGGTCATTTTCCCAGTGCAAGAATGCATAATTGGCATAGACATACTTAGCAGCAAGTAGAACCTCCACATTGGCTGACTGGTAGGGTAAGGGCTGTTATGGTAGGAAAGGCCAAATGGAAGCCATTAGAGCTGCCTCAACCTAGAAAAATAGTAAATCAAAAACACTATTGCATTCCTGGAGGGACTGCAGAGATTGGTGCCATCATCAAGGAATCGAAAGACACAGGGTTAGTGATTCCCACCACATCCTTGTTCAACTCTCCCATTTGGCCTGTGCAGAAGACAGACAGATCTTGGAGAATGACAGTGGATTATCATAAGCTTAAGTGGTGACTCCAATTGCAGCTGCTGTATCAGATGTGGTTTCATTGGTTGAGCAAATTAACCCATCTCCTGGTACCTGGCACGCAGTCACTGACTTAGCAAATGCCTTTTTCTTCACTCCTGTGCACAAGGCCCATCAGAAGCAATCTACCTTCAAATATACCTTTACTGTCCTACCTCAGGGGTATATCAACTCTCTGGCTTTGTGTCATAATCTTATTCGGAGAGACCTTGATCACCTTTCACTTCTGCAAGACATCACACCAGTCCATTACATTGATGACATTATGCTGATTAGATCCAGTGATCGAGAAGTAGCAAACACACTGAACTTATTGGTGAGATATTTGTGTGCCAGATGATGGGAAATAAATCTGACTAAAATTCTGGGACCTTCTACCTCAGTAAAATTTCTAGGGGTCCAGTGGTGTTGGGCCTATCAAGGTAAAGGATTTGGCCCCTCCTACAACTAAGAAAGAGACACAATGCCTAGTGGGCCTATTTAAATTTTGGTACCCACACACTCCTCATTTGGGTGTGTTACCCCAGTCTATTTATCGAGTGACCTGAAAGGCTGCCAGTTTTGAGTGGGGTCCAGAACAGGAGAAGGCTCTACAACAGGTCCAGGCCTCTGTGCAAGCTGTTCTGCCCCTTGGGTCATATGACCCAGCAGATCCAATGGTACTTGAGGTGTCAGTGGCAGATAAGGATGCTGTTTGGAGACTTTGGCAGGCCCCCAAAGGTGAATCACAGCAGTGGCCTCTAGGATTTTGGAGCAAGGCCCTGCCATCTTCTGCAGATTACTACTCTCCTTTTGAGAGACAGCTCTTAGCCTGTTACTGAGCTTTGGTGAAAACTGAACATTTGACTATGGGTCTTCAAGTTACCATGGGGCTTGAACTACCTAACATGAAGTGGGTACTTTCTGACCCATCTAGCCATAAAGTGGGTCATACACAGAAGCATTCCATCATCAAATGGAAGTGGAATACACATGATCAGGCTTGGGCAGGTCCTGAAGGCGCAATTAAGTTACATAAGGAAGTGGCTCAAATGCTCATGGTCTCCACTCCTGCCACCCTGCCTTCTCTTCCCCAGCCTGCACCGATGGCCTCATGGGGAGTTCCTTATGATCCACTGACAGAGGGAGAGAGGACTAGGATCTGGTTCACAGATGGTTCTGCACAATATGCAGGCATCACCCAAAAGTGGATAGCTATAGCATTTCAGCCCCTTTCTAGGACATCCCTGAAGGACAATGGTGAAGGGAAATTTTCCCAATGGGCAGAACTTAGAACAGTGCACCTGGTTGTACACTTTGCATGGAAGGAGAAATGGCCAAATGTGCAATTATATACTGACTCATGGGCTATAGACAATGGTTTGGCTAGATGATCAGGGGGCTGAAAGAAGCATGACTGAAAAATTGGTGACAAAGAAATTTGGGGAAGAGGTATGTGGATGGACCTCTCTGAGGAGCAAAAAACTGTGAAGATATTTGTATCCTATGTGAGTGCTCACCAACAGGTGAACTCAGCAGAGAAGGATTTTAATAATCAGGTGGATAGGATGACCCGTTCTGTGGACACCACTCAGCCTCTTTCCCCAGCCACCCCTGTCATCACCCAATGGGTCCATGAATAAAGTAGGCATGGTGGCAGGGATGCAGGTTAGACATGGGCTCAGCAACATGGACTTTCACTCACCAAGGCTGACCCGGCTATGGCCACTGCTGAGTGCCCAATTTGCCAGCAGCAGAGAAACAATGAGCCCTAAATATGGCACCATTCCTAAGGGTGATCAGCCAGCTACCTGGTGGCTGGTTGATTATACTGGACCTCTTCCATCATGGAAAGGGCAGAGGTTTGTCCTCACTGGAATAAACACTTACTCTGGATATGGGTTTGCCTATCCAGCATGCAATACTTCTGCCAACATTACCATCCGTGCACTCACAGAATGCCTTATCCACCGTCACGGTATACCGTCACGGTATTCTACACAGCATTACCTCTGACCAAGGCACTCACTTTACAGCTGAAAAAGTGCAGAGCAGTGGGCTCCTGCTCATGGAATTCACTGATTTTACTAGTTCCCTATCATCCTGAAGCAGCTGGATTGATAGAATGGTGGAATGGTCTTTTGAAATCACAATTACAACGCCAACTAGGTGACAATACTTTGCAGGGCTGGGGCAAAGTTCTCCAGAAGGCTGTGTATGCTCTGATTCAGCGTCCAATATATGGTACTGTTTCTCCAATAGCCAAGATTCGCGAGTCCAGGAATCAAGGAGTAGAAGTGGAAGTGGCACCACTTACCATCACCCCTAGAGATCCACTCTCAAAATTTTTGCTTCCTGTTCCTGCCATATTACATTCTGCGAGCCTAGAGGTCTTAGTTCCAAAGGGAGGAACGCTGCCACCAGGAGACACAACAACGATTCCATTAAAGCGGAAGTTAAGATTGCCACCTGGACGCTTTGGGCTCCTCCTACCTTTAAGTCAATAGGCTAAAAAGGGAGTTACAGTGTTGGCTGGGGTGACTGACCCAGCCTTTCAAGATGAAATCAGTCTACTACTACACCACAGAGGTAAGGAAGAATATGCATGGAATACAGGAGATCCATTAGGGCGTCTCTTAGTATTACCATGCCACGTAATTAAGGTTAATGTGAAACTACAACAGTCCAAAGCAGGAAGGACTACAAATGACCCAGACCATTCAGGAGTGAAGGTTTGGGTCACTCCACCAGGAAAAAAAAAAAAAACATGACTTGCTGAGGTGCTTGATGAAGGCAAAAGGAATACAGAATGGGTAGAAGAAGGTGGTCATCAATATCAGCTATGACCATATGACCAGTGCAGAAACAAGCACTGTTAACTGTCATGAGTATTTCCTCCTTTTGTTAAAAGCATGTTTGTGCATGTATACACTTGTACTAAGAAAATATCTTCATTTTATTCTTCTCTCCTTTATCATGTGACATAAGATTTCTTGATTTCACATCATCATTTAAGTATTGTTAACTTTATGTAATAGTATTTGGGTTGGGGATTGGTACGTTTCTGGTTGAATGAAGAATAGTTTTATTATGTTAGGCATAATTATGACCTTATTATTGTCTTTATTTGAAGATTATGTATGATCTCAGGAGATGTGTATGGGCTCAAGTTAAAAAGCGGTGAACTGTGGTGGTTAATACTGAGTGTCGATTGGATTGAAGGATACAAAGTATTGATCTTGGGTGTGTCTGTGAGGGTATTGCCAAAGGAGATTAATGTTTGAGTTGGTGGACTGGAAAAGGCAGACCCCCTCTTAATCTGTTGGCATAATCTAATCAGCTGCCAACAAGGCTAGAATAGACAGGCAGAAAAATGTAAAAAGAGAGACTAAACCCTAAAGACTCATCTAAAAAGCTCCTAGAACTGATAAATGAATTCAGTAAAGTTTCAGGATACATAATCAATGTACACAAATGAGGAGCACTGCTATACACCAACAATGACCAAGCTGAGAATCAAATCAAGAACTCAATTCCTTTTACAACAGTGGCAAAAAACAAAAACAAAACAAAACAAAATAAAAAACACCTTAGGAATATACTTAATCAAGGAGGTGAAAGATCTCTACAATAAAAACTATAAGACACTGCTGAAAGAAATCATAGATGACACAAACAAATGGAAACACATCCCATCCTCATGGATAGGTAGAATCAACATTGTTAAGCAACCTACAGATTCAATGCAATCCTCATTAAAATACCACCATCATTCTATCCTCACAGAAACAGAAAAAACAATCCTAACAAAAAAAAGAGCCCACATAACCAGAGCAATACTAAGTAGAAAGAACAAATCTGGAGGCATCACATTGCCCAACGTCAAACTATGATATGAGGCTATAGTTACCAAAACAGCACAGTACGGGTATAAAAATAGGCATGTAGACCAATGGAACACAACAGAGAACCCAGAAATAAAGCCAAAGGCTTACAAACAACTGAAGTTCAACAAAGCATATAAAAACATAAAGTGGGATAAGGACACCCTATTCAGTAAATGGCACGGGAATAGCTGGCAAGCCACATGTAGAAGAATAAAACTGGATCCTCAGCTCTCACCTTATACAAAAATCAACTCAAGATGGATCAAAGACTTAAACCTATGACCTGAAACCATAACAATTTTAGAAGATAACATCAGAAAAATTGTTCTAGACATTGACTTAGGCAAAGAATTCATGGCTAAGAACCCAAAAGCAAATACAACAAAAACAAAAATAAATAAATGGGACCTAATTAAACTAAAAAGTTTCTACATAGCAAAAGAAATAATCAGCAGAGCAAACAGAAAACCCAGAGTGGGAGAAAATAATTGCAAACTGTGCATCCAACAAAGGACTAATATCTAGAATCTACAAAGAACTCAAACACATCAGTAAGAAAAAAAACAACTACTCCCATCAAACAGCAGGCAAAGGACATGAAGTTGAAATTCTCAAAAGAAGATATTCAAACACATATATGGAAAAAATCCTCAACATCACTACTTATCAGCGAAATGCATATTAAAACCACAATGAGATACTACCTTACTCCTGCAAGAATGGCCATAATTTGAAAACAAAAAAAAAATAACAGATGTTGGCATGGGTGTGGTGAAAGGGGAACACTTACACTGCTAGTGGAATGTAAACTAGTACAATCACTATGGAAAACGGCATGAAGATTCCTTAAAAAAACTAAAAGTAGAAATGCCATTTGATCTGGCAATCCCAATACTGGGTATCTACCCAAAGGAAAGTAAGCCATTACATGAAAAAGACACATGCACATGCATATTTACAGAAGCACAATTTGCAACTGCAAAAATATGGAACTAACATAAATGTCCATCAACCAATGAGTGGATAAAGAAAATGTAGTGTATATATACACCATGGAATACTATGCAGCCATAAAATGAAATGAATAATGGCCTTTGCAGTAACTTGGATGGAGCTGGAGGCTAAGTGAAGTAACTCAGGAATGGAAAACCAGATATTCTATGTTTTTGCTTATAAGTGGGAGCTAAGCTATAAGGATGCAAAGGCATAAGAATAATAGAAGGGACTTTGGGAGCTTGTGAGGGGAAGAGTGGGAAGGGGTGAGAAACAAAAGACTACCTATTGGGTACAGTGTAAACTGCTCAGGTGACGGCTGCACCAAAATTTCAGAAATCATCACTGAAGAACTTATCCATGTAACCAAAAACCACCTGTTCTCCAACAGCTACTGAAATAAAATTTAAACAATACATACATACATACATACATACATACAACATAAAATGGTAGTTACCAAGGGCTGGAGGTAAAAAGAAAATGGAGTGTTGCTTAACAGGTACAGAATTTCAGATTTGGAGGAAGCAGGACAAAACGGCCAAACAGAAGCCTCCAACAATCATCCTCCCTGAAGGAACACATAAACTATCTACATAAAAAACACCTTCAAAAGGACCAAAAATCAGGTGAGCAATCACAGACCCTGGTTTTAACTTCATAATGTTGAAAGAAGCATTGAAGAGGGTAGGAAAGACAAGTCTTGAATTGCCTACACTACCCCTCCCTCATTCCCTGACAGATATCACATGGCATGGAGGGAGAATCTATGCACTTGTAGGAGGGAGAGTACAGCATTTGTGGGACTCTGTAATGGAATACAGTGCTGCCAACATGAGGCATAACTCAATCAGCCCTAGCCAGAGGGGAATCATCCATCCAGGTGGCTGGAACTTAAAACCTCACCACTGCAGGCTAAAGTGCTCTGGGGTCCTAAATAAACTTGAAAGGCTTCCTAGGCCACAAAAACTGTAATTCTTGGGCAAGTCCTATTGCTATGCAGGCCTCAAAGCCAGCTAGTAAGACACCAGCTGGGGTAGCTAAGGGAGTACATGTGTCACCCTCCCCCAACGCCCAACCCCAAACAGCATAGCTCACTGCTCCAAAAGAGACTCCTATCTTTCGCTTGAGGAGAAGAGAGAAAAGAGTAAAGAGGACTTTGTCTTGTGACTTGGATACCGGCTCAGCCACAATAGGATAAGGCACTGGGCATTGTCAGGCCTTCATTCCAGGCCATAACTCCTGGATGACATTTCTAGACAGACTCTGGGCCAGAAGGTAACCCACAGCCTTGAAGAGAAGAACCCAGTCCTAGCAGAATTCATCACCTGCTGACTAAAGATTCCTTGGGCCCTGAATAATCAGAGAAGTAAGCAGGAAGTACATACCATGGGCCTTGGGTGAGACTGAGGTGTGCTGGCTTCAGGTGTGACCCAGCACATTCACAACTGTGGTGACTACAAGGAAAGACCCCCTTCTATTTGAGAAAAGCAGAGGAAAAAGTAAAAAAAACTTTATCTTGAGCTTAGGTACCAGCTCAGCCATGGTGCGGAAAAGCATTAAGTGGCTCTTGGGTTTCCTGATTCTAGGCCTTGCCCCATGGCCAAGATCTGTGGACCTACCCTGAGCCAAAGGGGAGCCCATTGCTCTGAATGATGAGCCCCAGATCCAGCAGCATTCACCACAAACAAACAGAAACATAAATACATATGTATAGGCCAATATTCCTGAAAAACACTAATGCAAAAGTCCTCAACAAAATACTAGCAGTGACATTCAACAACACATTAAAAACACCATTCATTGTGACCAAGTGGAATTTACCACAGGGATGCCAGGATGGTTCAACATACACAGATCAATCAATATGATATATTATATCATCAGAGTGAAGGACAAAAACCCTATCATCATTTCAACTGATGCTGAAAAGCGTTTCATAAAATCCAACATCCCTTCGTGATAAAAATCCTCAAAAACCTGGGTATAGAAGGAACATACGTCAATACAATAAAAGTAACATATGACAGACTAACAACTAGTATCATAATGAATGGGAGAAAACTGAAGTCTTTCCTCTAAGATCTAAAGTACAACAAGGATGCCCACTTTTACCACTGTTATTCAACATAGTACTGGAAGTCCTAACCAGAGCAATAAGACAACAGAAAGAAATAAAGGGCATTCAAATTAGAAAGGAAGAAGCTGAATGATCCTTGTTTGCAGATAACGTAAACTTAAAAACCTGAAGATTCCACCAAAATACTATTAGAACTAATAAATAAATTCAGTAAATGGTAAAATCAAATCAGTGATAAATTAATTTTATTAAATTTATTTAAAAAACATAGTGATAAATTCAGTAAGTGTCAAAAATCAACATATAAAAATCAGTGGCATTTCTGAAAAGGAAATCAAGAAAGTAATCCCATTTACAATAACTACAAATAAAATAAAATACCCAGGGGTTAACCAAATAAGTGAAGGATCTCTACAATAAAACTATAAAACATTATATTTAAAAAATTGAAGAGAACATCAAAAAAATGGAAAAATATTCCATGTTCGTGGATTGGAAGAATCAGTATTGTTAAAATATCCATACTACCCAAAGCAATCTACAGATTTGATGCAATCTCTATGAAAATATCAATGACATTCTTCACAGAAATAGAAAAACAATCCTAAAACTTATATTAACCTCAAAAGACCCACAATAGCCAAAGCTATCCTAAGCAAAACAAAAAATTACCTAACTTCAAATTATACTACAAAGCTATAGTAACCAAAACAGCATGGTACTGGCATGAAAACAACCATATAGACCAATGGAACAGAAAAGAAACCAGAAACAAATCCATACATCTACAGTGAACTCGTTTTCAATAAAGTTACCAAGAACATACATTTGGGAAGACAGTCTTCTCAATAAATGGTGCTGGGAAAACTGAATATCCGTATATAAAAGAATGAAACTAGACCCCTATTTCTCACCATATATAAAAATCAAATAGAAATAGATTAAAGACTTAAATCCAAGACCTCAAATTATGAAACTACTCCACGAAAACATCAGAGAAACTCACCAGAACATTGGTCTGGGCAAAAATTTCTTGAGTAATACCACACAAGCACAGGCAACCAAAGCAAAAAATGGATAAATGGGATCATATCACATTAAAACACTTCTGCACAGCAAAGGAAACAATCCACAAAGTGAAGAGACAAACCACCGAATGGAAGAAAATATTTGTAAACTATCCACCTGACAAGGGATTAGTAACTTAAGCATATAAGAATTTTTAACAACTCAATAGGGAAAAAAATCTAATAATCCAATCAAAAATGGACAAAAGAGCTGAACAGATATTTCTTAAAAGAAGACATACAAATGACAAACAGGTATATGGAAAGGTACTCAACATCACTGACCATCAAAGAAACGCAAATCAAAACTACAATGAGCTACCATCTCACCCTCTGATATGGTTTGGCTGTCTCCCCATCCATATATCATCTTGAATTGCAATTCTCACAATTCCCACTTGTAGTGGGAGTAACCAATGGGAGGTGATTGAATTATGGGGGTGAGTCTTTCCTGCACTGTTCTCTTAATAGTGAATGAGTCTCACAAGATCTGATGGTTTTAAAAATGGGAATTTCCTTGCACAAACTCTCTCTCTGTTTGCCGGCTGCCATCCACATAAGATGTGACTTCCTCTTCCTTACCTTCCATGATTGTGACGCTTCCCCAGTCATGTGGAACTGTAAGTCCAATAAACCTCTTTCTTTTGTAAATTGCCCAGTCTTGGGTGTGTCTTTATCAGCAGTGTGAAAATGGACTAAAACACTCCAGTTAAAATGGTTTTTATCCAAAAGACAGGCAATAACAAATGCTGGTGATGATGTGGAGAAAAGGGAACCCTTTTGGGAATGTAAATTAGTACAACCACTATGGAGAACAGTTTGGAGTTTCCTGAAAAAATTACAAATGGAGATACCATATGATCTAGCAATCCCAGTGCTAGGTATACACCTGCCAAAAGAAGGAAATCAGTATATCAAAGAAGTATCTGCATGTTCACGTTTACTGAAGCACTATTCACAATATCCAAGTTTTGGAAGCAACCCAAGTATTCAACAGACAAATGGATAAAGAAAATGTGGTACATAGAGAGACAATGAAGTACTATTCAGCCATAAAAAAAGAATGAGATTTTGTCATTTCCAACAACATGGATAGAACTGGAAGTCATTATGTTAAGTAAAAGAAGCCAGGCACAGAAAGACAAACTTCATATGTTCTTTTCTTATTTATTTATGGAAGCTAAAAATGAAAACAATTAAACTCATAGAGACAGAGAGTAGCATAATGGTTATCAGAGGCTGAGAAGGGTACTGGGGACCAGGAAAAAAGAAGAGATGGTTAAAGGTACACAAAATACAAAGATTTAATAATATCTAGTATTTGACAGCACAACAGCATGACTACAATCAATAGTAATTTAGTTGTATGTTTTAAAATAACTAAAATAGTAAAATTGGATTGTTTGTGATACAAAGGAAAAATGTTTATAGTGATGGATACCTGATTTACCCTGATGTGATTATTACACATTATATACATGTACCAAAATATCCCATATACTCCACAAATACATATACCTACTATGTACTGATAAAAACAAAAAATAAGAATTTCAGATTTGCAAGATAAAAAAGTCCTGATGATATGTTTCACAACAATGTGAATACAGTTGACACTACTGAACTGACTTTATCATTTAAATTTCTTCAAGTAACAACTGCCTGCTTGAAACAAAACAGTAATGATTTATTTTGTATTTAAAAGTAAAATGACGACAATAAAAGCATTAAGAATGGAATGAAAGATGGAAGTACGCTATTAAGATTCTTACACTGTACATGAATACAGCATTAACTGAGGGTAGACTGTATACTATGTAATGCTGTATACAGTAGAACAACCAATAAAATAATGAAACAAAGGGTTACAGTTAATATTCCAACAAAGGAGAGCAACTAGAATCATAAAAATATAATTCAAAAGAAGGCAGAAAAAGAGAAAAGAGGATCACAAACAGGTGGGACAAACAGAAAACAAATAGCAAGATGATAAACATATCTAACCTGATTAATAATTCTACTAAAATTAAATGGTCTAAACACCCCAACTATTAATAAAAGGCAAAGATTGTCAGATTTGACAAAATCAAGACCTAACTACATGTTGTGATGAAGAAATGCATCTTTAAAGGTTCAAATAGGTTTAAAAAATAAAAGAGTAGAAGAAGATATACTATTATAAGTTAGTTAAAAGAAGGCTGGCCTGGAGATTTAGATTTCGATATTTAGATATATCAGACAATACAGATTTCAAAGCAAAGAAAATTATCAGGGATAAAGAAGATCACTTCATGATGATAAAGGTGTCAATTAATTATGGTGACATAAAATCCTAAATATCCATGTACCTAATAACAGAGCTTCAGAATATGCGAAGCAAAAACAAAACTAATGGAACTGCAAGGAGATACATACAAATTCAATTACAGTCACCGATTTTAATACCCTTCCCTCACTACTGATAAAACAAGTGGGCAGAAAAATGGCAAGGATACAGTAGAGCTGACCAATACTATTAACCAACTTGACCTACTGGATATTTATAGAACAGTCCACAACATTTACAACTAGCAGAATATACATTCTTTTGTTGTAAGGTTCTCAAACTTGGAACATTTACCAAGATAGATCATATTCTGTGCCATAAAATAAATGTCAATAAATTCAAAAGAATTCAAGACATATATAGCATACTACTTTTTTGCCACAATGGAATCAAATTAGAAATCAGTAACAAACAGTTCCTTGGGAAACCCCTAAATACCTGGAAACTAAATACAATTCAAAATAACCCATGATCAAAGGGAAAAGAAGTGGGGATATTAGAAGGTATTCTGAACGGAATAAAAATGAGTTTATTGGATGCTGCTGAAGAGTAGCAGGAAATTTATAGCACTATATGCTTATATTAGAAAAAAAGGTATTAAATCAATGACCTCAGCTTCTACCTTAAGAAATTTTAAAAAGAAAAGGAAATCAAGCCCAAAATAAGCAGAAAGAAAAAAACAAAAACAGGTTGAGTATCCCTAATCTAAAACTTTGAAATCTGAAATGCTCTAAAATCTGCACCAGCATTATGCTCAAAGGACATGCTCACTGAAGCATTTTGGACTTCAGATCAGGGATGCTGAACCAGTAGAATATAATGCAAATATTCCAAAAAAAAAAACCCTGAAATCTGTAATGCTTCTGGTCCTACGCATTTCAGAAAAGGGATACTCAAACTGTGCCAAATATTAAAACAAAAATCAGTAAAATAAGAAACACAAACATAGAAAAATTAATAAAATTAAAAGCTAGTTCTTTGAGATGAATAAAACTGACTAATTTTTAGTCCATCTGATCATAAATAAAGGATATAAATTATCAATACCAAAAATAAGAGGTGATATCACTAGAGATTCTATAGATATCAACAATGCAATAGAATATTAAGAACTTTATATGCCAATTAATTTGTTGGCAACATAAGTGAAATGACAAATTCTTTGAAAGACAAAAATTATTAAAGCTAACTCAGGAAAAAAAAATTGATAACCTAAATGGCCCTATATTAGTGACACTGAGAATGCAGTTAAGAATGTTTCCACAATAAAAAGTCTTGAACCAGAGGAATTCACTGCCAAATTCTACCAAACATTTAAGGACTAAACAATGTCAATTCTACATAAATTCATTCAATAAAATTGAAGAAGAGAGAACACATCTCAACTCATCCTATGAGGCCAGCATTACCTCGAAACGAAAACTTGATAAATATATTAGACAAATATCTTTTTAGATAAAGAAAATTGTAAGCTAGTATCTTGCAGAACATAGACATAAAAATTCTAAACAAAATTTTAGCAAATCTCATTACACAGTATATTAAAAGGATAATCAATTATTACCAAGTGGGTGTACCCCAGGAACCCAGAGTTGGTTTAACATTCATTTCTCTCATATATTAAACCAATATTTGTGTGTATTTGTGTGTATGTGTGTGTGTGTGTGTGTGTATACATATATACTTTATATATATATATATACTGTATATATACATATATATATACTGTATATATACATATATATATATATACAGAAATGTTGGTTTAATTTTCATATATATATGAGAGAAATAAATGTTAAACCAACATTTGTGTGTATATACATATATATATATATATATATACACCTACATACACATATACACACAAAATTTTGTCAAATTCTTTTTCTGTCATATATATTCTTTTTCCTGTCTCATATATATATATGAGACATATATATGAGACATATATATATATGAGACAGGAAAAAGAATTTGACAAAATTTACCATCCATTCCTAATAAAAATTCTCAAGAAGCTAGGAAGAGAACACTTCCTCAGTCTAATAAAGGGAATGTATGAAAAACTTAGAGCTAACATCATACTTCATGGCAAAAAAACTAAATGCTTTCTAAGATCAGGAATTATTAATTCTCATCACTTCTATTCAACATTGTGCTAGAGATTCTTAGCCAGTGCAATCTGGCAAGAAAAAGAAATAAAAGACATCCAGATTTAAAAAAAGAAGTACAATTGTGTTTATTTGAAGACAACATGATCAACAAGTAAAAAACCCAGTGGAATTAATAAGTTAGTCTATGAAAGGTTGCAGGGAACAGGAACCACATCCAAAAATCAACTGCATTTCTATACGTTAACAATAATCAGAAACGGAAATTTAAAAAACAGCACTATAAGAGCACTGAAAATATAAAATACTTGGAGATAGATTTGACAAAAGACATGAATGACCCATGCACTGAAAACTACAAAATACTGCTGAGAAAAATTAAAGAAGGGCTGTATAAATGTTCATGGGTAGGAAGACTCAATACTGCTAAGATTTCAATTCTGAATTTTTCCAAATTATCTCTAGATTGAACATAATCCCAATTAAAATCTAAAAATGCTATTTGTAGAAAATGAAACACTAATTTTTGAATTCATACAAAAATGCAAAGGGCTTAGAATAGAATAGTTAAAACAACTCTGAAAACAAAAATTGGAGGGCTAAAACTATCTGATTTCAAGCTTTATTATAGAACTGGACTAATCAGAACCTCATAGTAGTAACATAGATAAATATATCAACGGAAGAAGAGAAAGTTTGAAATAAATGCATATGTAGAGGTGAATGCATATATGTATATATAAACACACATATATATAGATGACTCATTTTCAATTTTATTGAGATACAATTTTCATATCATAAAGTTCCCAATCACCATAATGTGATTTGAGAATATTTTCATCATGCCATAAAGAAACCTTACACTTATTAGCAGTCACTCTCACCCTCTCACCTCCAGCTCTAGCAACCACTAATTCTTCCACCTCTATAGATTTTCCTAGTTTAGACATTTTATATAAATAGGATCACATAATATGTGGTCTTTTTGGATTGGCTTTTCATTTGGCAGAAGAGTTTCAATGTCTATCCACATTATAGCTGTACTTCTTTCATTTTTATTGCCAATATTCCTTTGTACAGATATGCCACGTGTTATTTTTCCATTCATCAGCTATTGGATATTTGGGGTGCAAGATTCCAAAGTATCTGTACCATTTTACATTCCTCACCAGGAACATATGGGGATTCTAATTTCTACACATACTCACCAACACTTGTTTTTATCTGCCTTTTTTTAAAAATTATAGCCAATCTAGTGAGTATGAGCTGGTAGTTCATGGTTTTGATTTGTATTTCCCAATAGCTATGATTTGAGCATCTTTTCATGTGCTTATTAGCCACTTGCATATTTCCCTGGGAGAAATGTTACTTTAAATCCTTGTCCACTTTCTAATTGGATTGTCTTTTTATTATTGAGTTGTAAGAGTTATTTATATATTTGGGATACAAGTCCCTTATTGAATATATGATTTATAAATATTTTCTCCCATTCTGTAGCTGTCTTTCCACTTTCTTGATAGTTTTTAATTTTGATGACATCCAACTTATCAATCTTCTCTTTTATTGTTTGTTGGACAACTGATTTGTGACAAGCACACAAAGGCGATGCAATAAAGTATATATATAGCCTTTTCAACAAATGGGTATCCACATACAAAAAAAACTAAGCCTTGCACCATAAATGACAATTAACCCAAACTGGATCACAGAGTAAATGTAAAACTTAAAAAATTATAATTTTTCTAGAAGAAAACAGAAGGAAATCTTTGTGACCTTGGGTTAGGCAAAGACTTGCTAAATAAGACATCAAAAGCACACTCCATAAAAGAACAAACTGAAAAACAGAAATTCATCAAAATTTAACACTTCAGTGAGGTCAGGAGTTTGAGACCAGGCTGGAAAACATGCTGAAACCCCATCTCTACTAAAAATACAAAAATTAGCGAGGCGTGGTGGTATGCAACTGTAATCCCAGCTACTTGGGAGGCTGAGACAGGAGAATCACTTGAACCCAGGAGGCGGTGGTTGCAGTGAGCTGAGATTGTGCCATTGCCTTCCAGCCTGGGTGACAAGAGTGAAACTCTGTCTCAAAAAATTTTTTAAATTTCTCTTTAAAAGACAATGTTAATAAGAAAGGACAGGTCACAGACTTAGAAAAAATCTTTGCAAAGCCGATATCTGATAAGAAACATATCTAGATTATATTAGAGAACTCTCAAAACTCAACAATAAGATAACCCAATCTAAAAATTTGGTTTGAACAGACCACCAAAATTGACACATAGATAACAAACGCATGAAAAGATGCTCAATATTATAAGCAATTCAGGAAGTGTAAACTAAAACCACAGTGAAATATCACTACATACACACCTATTCAAATGGATAAAATGAAAAGACTGTATCAAGTGTTGGTGAGGATGTACAGGAAATTGAACCCCTGAACACTGCTAGTGGTAATATAAAATGGTACAACCACTTTGAAAAACAGTTTGAGAGTCTCTTTAAAAAATGAAATAGGAGAGAGATCCAAGATGGCCGATTAACAACAGCTCAGGGTTGTAGCTCCCAGTGAAAGCGCGGAGAGCGAGTGGACGCCGCACTTTCAGACGAATTTTTGTTGCCCACAGACCGGGAGATTCCCGGCGGAGGAGCCCCACGGGTCGACAGCATGACTCTTTTGGCCAGCGCGGCTGTTTTGCCAGCGCCCCAGCATGGAGCTTCTCGCTGCAGAGTGTACGGGACTGGGTGCCCTTTTAGTCAGGCTCGGCTGGTCCCATCCCTACAAAAAAAACAGCAATTGGAAACGCTGAGGACTGAAAGTTTCACAGCAAGCACAGCTGAACCCAGGAAGGCCCAGCTCTGTGGGGAAGGGGTGTCTGCAGAAGGAAAACTAAGAAACAGAAAAAACTTCATCACCGGGCAGAGAGAGATCTATCTTCCTTCCTTCCTTCCTTCCTTCCTTCCTTCCTTCCTTCCTTCCTTCTTCCTTCCTTCCTTCTCTTTTTCTTTTTCTTTCTTTTTCTCTCCTCTCTTTCTTTCTTTCTTTTTTCTTTCTTTCTTTCTTTCTTCTTTCTTTCTTTCTTTCTTCTTTCTTTCTTTCTCTCTCTCTCTCTTTCTCTCTTTCTCTCTCTTTCTTCCTTTTATTAGACAGTGTCTCACTCTATTTCCCAGGCTGGAGTGCAGTGGTACAATTATGGCTCACTGCAGCCTCAACCTCCTGGGCTCAAAATATTCTCTCAACCTCCTAAGTAGCTG
>CAUYLG010055285.1:0-58101 GCA_963573385.1 Cacajao melanocephalus | reverse complement strand
CTCATCCAGGATCCCACATTACACTGAGTTCTCATATTTGCTTAGGCTCCTCTAGACTGTGATAGTTCCACACACTTTCCTTGTTTTGATAGCCGTGCTAGTTTTGAGGAGTACTGGTCAGAACTTTGATAAATGTCTTTAAATTCAGGTTTGTTTTCTGTTTTTCTCACGGTTATACAGGGATTATGGAAAGGAAGACCACAGAAGTAATTTTCATTACATCATGTCAAGGGTATATCCTGTTAACAATGTCATTCATTTAAGATTCCATTTTAATGTGTGGATATTAATTATTTATAACTGGTAATTTAATGTACCATATTAAAGAAAACATCTTTGCTATATGCAATTTTGTATGCATTGTATAGAACAGTTGACTTTCTTTGAATAAGCCATAATCCTAAAATGTATTTACCTTACTTTCTTGGTTTAAAAAAACACTCCTTTATCACCTGAAACAAATGGAAAGTGGAAAATCCATGACTCCTTATGAATTAATAGTATTTCTATCTTTATGGAGTCAAAATCTACAGATTAAATTTAAGATAAAAAATATAACTTTGTATTTGTTTCACACCAACTACATGCTTAGAAAATAACAGATATATGCCTAGCTATGTGGTTGAAAGTATTACACAAAGTAGATGCATCAGTAATTGAGTTTTGATATTAATTTGCCTAAGCCTGTCTCATGCAAGGAACCTGCCTTAAGAAACGTTAATACTTCACTAAGCCCTAGGCATAGCGAATCTGATGTCTCTAATCTTCTGTTGTCTTTGGTATAAATGAACATTATCCTCTGGGGTCACAGAAACACTAATGTAGACATCACAGGAATCGGAAGATTCATGATTTTGTTTATTCTATGCTTTTGTTAACAAATTGCGCTATAAATAGGAAAGTTAGTTTAGGATTACTATGATCTATACTATGTGACATTTTCAGATTAAGACCAAATAAACAAGTCAATCCAGAGGAAAAGTTGTTAGAGAAGGGTATTACTAGGGAAATCTTTACCATAGTAGATTTCCATGAAGTAAATACCCACAGTATCACACTGGCTTTAGTGTGTGACCACACTAAGTTTAAATATAACATCTGTATTTACAATTGTCACTCCGGGTAGAGCTGATCCTAAGAACAATTTAGTGGTTTTAGCCCACTGCTGCTTGTGACCTTACTATGGAGAATCACAGTCATGGCCAAGAGTATCATTCCCAACTTTTTTTTGCCTCAAAATCTGATTTCCTTGTTCCATGAAATGCTTTGCTCTGGTTCACAATGTAGTACTTTTGTGACCTTGGGAAATTTTCTTAACTTCTGGAATTTTCTCATTTTCACAGCTCTATACTGTGGAATTACTTTATAACTACATATGATTTATACAATATAAAAAAATGGAACAGTTTTCTAAGTATATACAATTATTTTAAGTGCATAAAACACTTAGCAAATTAGCTATTTGTTGTTTATTCACAGATGCCTATACACATGCTTTCAAACAATCATTTCTGGTATAGTAGGGGCAATAAACAGCTATGGCGCCATCTTAAAGTTGTCATTTTTATTCCATCTCTAGGTTCTCTGAGAAATTTTTCGGCTGTTACTTCATATTTTAATAATGAAACCTTAACAGGCAAATAAAAACTAGTCAGGGAGTGGACCTTTCAGTATGCAAGGGAATAAATGTAATCTAGTGACAAAACTTGGTGTTAGGGTAATTTTATTTCTTTTTCTCTAGCCATGAGACACCGATTTGCAGCATGATTTTGAAAACTCGGTTGGTAAATGTTCTTTATAACACTGAAAGAGACTTACTTGATGATCTTAGCAGCTAAATCAGTGATTGAAAGTGTGTGAAGTGTCAGGCAAAGGAAATAAGATACAGATGAATTCTTTTATACAACCGCCTTTAAACAAGGATTCATTTCTCTTTTTGTTGACTAGTGTTTCTGATGCCATATTTAGAAAGCAATAAAACACCTCACCCATATTCCCACCCCTATGCCTGGATGAAAGGAGATATCCCAGTTAAGAGTCATTCTGTAGCTGCAGTTGACTCTTCATAGTAAGGAACTAACAAGAAGTAAGTGTTTATGCGGACAACACTTCATTGCAGACAGACCACTGGTCCTTACATCCATGCCAAGTCTCTTTATCATGAACTTTTCAATGTAGCATTAGATAGTGACCCTAGCAGTATATGGAATAAGAGGCAGTTTCAATAACAGACGTACCTGGAGAGGCAGCCTTGGAATATTTTGGAGAGGAAGTTAAGAACCAGCTGGGAGGCAAAAAAGTAGTATATGTGTAGATAGGATATGAGTGTAGAACTTATTTGCAATTTGTTATTGCGTATGGCAAATATTGCTAACATAACAGTGATTGGCGTATTTGGAAGGGGAGCTGTGGATACCCAAATAAAGTTAAAACAGGGTAGTTTTACTTTGGAGATTGATCTCTCCAGATTTAGCATCAGACTTTAGAGCCAGAAGGGTTCTAGGATTACAGTGTATCAACATTTTCATAATCGTTTAACTCTTAAAACAATGTGACAACAGCATGATGTGGCCATTCTGTGAATTCCTTGTGAATAGTGGCTATTGATGTTTGAATATTTTTGCCACAAACTCTCTGTATATAGCCTGGCACAGGGCATATATTTAATAGACATGCTAGACTAGAATTCTTCTTCTTTTAATATTGATGATTTTTGTACCTTGTGTTGAATTGTACCTTTGTAAATAGAGCAATGATTTCTGAACTGTTGATCTGGACAAAGCAATTATGGCATCAGGGTTCTAATTTTTCTTTGTGTGTGTGTGTGTGTGTGTGTGTGTGTGTGTGTGTAAGCACTTGCAAAAGGATCTGTACCTGTTTTTTAATTAAACAGAGAATGCCAGAAAGAAGTAAAATAGACAAGTAGTCAAGAAAAAGTATCTTAAAAGCATTTATCTTCTATTTTAATTTTTTTAAGTCTAGAAAAAGCCATGTAGAAATATATATTGAGACAGTGCAATATATTATAAATATTGTTGTACTAAGGATATGTGTTAACAAGAGAAATTTGTGGATGTTTATTTATCCCATGGAATATTTTTAACTTGTGTTTATATAGATGTTCAAGAATCATCTGAAAGTGTTATTTTAATACACGAAATTAAATACGGTCATTGATGTAAATTTTCTTATAAGACGATTGATGCAGCCTTGACAAACAGCAATTGCTAACTCCTCTTATTATAAGCAGAATGCAATGTTCTCATTCCTGAATAGGGAAAGATAATACCACTGTTTCCCCCCTCTTTTTTTCTGTGTTATTTTGAATACAGACGGTACTGCAGGGACACCAGCAATATCAACGACGACGACTGTGGAAATTCGCAAAAGCAGTATCATGACAACTGAGATCACCTCTAAAGTGGAAAAAAGCCCCACGACAGCCCCTGGCAATAGCTCGTGTCCTTCTACTGAGACCGAGGAAGAAAAGGCAAAACGGCTTCTTTACTGTTCGCTATGCAAGGTTGCTGTCAACTCCGCCTCACAGCTGGAGGCGCACAACAGTGGTGAGATGCAGCGATTTCTTTTTTGTTTCTACAGCTCTGCAATTATCTTCCTCTGAATAGATTAGATCTTTTGCAGCAGGGGACAAAGGGGTGGAGGGAAACTGGTAATTATTACATGGAAATCATTAACCATTAAAAAATACAAATGACAAGCAAAGTGTCATTTATATAGGGGTAAGGGGTGGTGTGTGTGTGTATGTGTGTGTGTGTGTGTGTGTGTGTGTGTGTGTGTGTTATTAAACATTAGGAGATGAAATATAATCCTAAAATATATGATGTCTAGTTTATTTATTTCCATGTACTTGCATCTAAATGACGTTTTCTAAAACTGTACCCATAATATTGTTGCAAAATGTGTACTTTCATCACTCTAGGCACCTTTGGTTAAGACCTATCTATTTAGATTTTTTATGTAAATATAATGTTATTTGGGCTAAATCTATTGGACCTGGACAATTAAACTTAAGAAAGTGTTTATTGTGTGCAGCCATTCAGACGTGATTTCTGAATATATTCTTTTTATTTAATATTTCCAACAACTTTGCAATAGCTTAAAAATGTTATTCTTTTCAACTGTTTGAGGCTCAGAGAAGTGACAGAACCATGATTTGAACCCACATCTGTCTGACTTTAACCCTAATTCTAATAGCAGGGAGGAAAATACTGGAATACTAACAAGCCAGGAGAAAATGCTCTCCCAATATACCCATTTATTTTGGTTCCATCTTGGTGCTCTGTAATGTGTGTATATATATGCCCCCCCATAGACAGACAGACACACACACACACACTCTCAAACAACTATCAGCTTTTCTCTAAACACTGGATTCATTGCCAAGATCAACTTTTCTCTAAAAGACAGGGTTCATTGCCAGGACTCCGTCAGCAACTATAATAGAAAAAGAATCATTTGTGAATCATACCCTGAGTTAATACTGCAGCTGTATGTTGAGTCATTGACCAGTCATTGTGCTGCACTAGTAATATTCAAGTATTGACTTCAAGACTCTAAGGGGTAATAGTAGATGGAGAACAATTCCTTCAGAACATATCTTCCTCCTGCATATAACATTAGTTGTAGTGAGAGAGAGTTCATGAGTTCAGGTACTAAGAAACACAGAAAAGTACCTGGCCTTAAGGCAGAATCTATACCTTGCAGATTTTCCATGTGTTTATTCATGCAAATACATTTCTTCTTGGATGCAAGATATTCGGGAAAGGATAAACACTGTTGGCAGTCCATTTATTTCTCAGGAATTCTTGCCTATTCCACATAGTGAATGAGAAACACATTCATTTTGAGGAGGCATCAGTTTTGACAGATAAACACAGTATGTCCTTTGAGACTAGAGTTTATTTATCAAGAACTTCAGTGGGGTGTGATGGTTTACATCTGTAATCTCAACACTTTGGGAGCCAGAGTAGAAGAATTCACTTGAGGCCAGGAGTTTGGGACCAGCCTGGTCAACAAAGGGAGACCTCCCATCTCTACAAAAAATTACAAAAAAAATAGTTAGCTGGGAATGGTGGCATGTGCCTGTAGTTGCAGCTACTCCTCAGGCTGAGGTGAGAAGATTTATTGAGCCTAAGAGATTGAGGCTACAATGAGGCATGATCATGCCACTGCACTCCAGCCTGGCTGACAGTGAGACCCTGTCTCAAAAAAAAAAAAAAAAAAAGAAAGAAAGAAAAAATTTGGGAGTTGTCCTTTTTGAATTCTTATTAGAAACGTCTGATTAAGAAGCAAAGAAGAAATTACTTGTCAAATTAGGTCAACATTTTTCCTATTCTACTCCCAGGTCCTTATCTCTACTTTGTGTGTCAAAATTACCCCAGAGCTTTAAAAATATATGTACCCAGGCGCTATGCTCAGGGATTCCAATTATTATATCCGAGGGGTAAGCTGTAGTTTTTTTGGTGGGGGGAAACTTCAGTGTTTTGCAGGCAGAGCTGAGAACTACTCTAACAATCTTATCCAAGAGTTTAAGGAGGTGAAATGTGGCTGTCACCCTTTACTTGAATACCCTTATAAGAGTGTTCTCTCCAAACCTTAAGCCTAGTCAGCCAGACTACAGCCACTTGCCTTCTTTCTAAGCTGCTCCTTGAGTTTCCTTTTCCCTGTATTTCCTTCCTGCATCACAGATCTTTTTCGTTCGAAAAGAACCCACTCCAAAATCCCGGCCTCATGCTCACTTTAGAGTTCTCCTTAGACTTGCACTAGCAAGCTGTGTCAGGACTAAAGGTAGCAACGGAAGAAGAAAAGACACATAAATAGACGCTGTTTGACCTCCTTTGTCCACCATCTTTGATCTCCAGATTCAGCTCTATTATTTGTGACTGGAACAGTGCTGGGAGGCTAACCATGTCTAGGATTTCCTGTAGATGTGGATAAATATGAATGCAGTCTTACCTGCATGGAACAACTGGCACATGCATCCTGGCTCCCTCCGTAGTGTCTCCCTAGGGTGCGGCATGGGGAAATTCCAGGGACAAAATAAAGAAGAGAAAATCTAGAGGTATCTGCTCTTCTTCCAGGAATAGGAACCACAGTTGTAGGATTTGCCCTATGATCATTGTGGTGTGTTTCAGTTTGGACTCCCTCAAAAGCAGAGCTGGAGACAAGGCTTTGAGGGCAAATAGTTTCTTAGGGAGGTGAAGGAAGTTAAGGGACTGGGTAAAAGAAAGAGGGAAGGGAAGGCAGCTCAAACAGAATGCATCATGTAGCCAGTTACCAAGTTGGACAATGGGAGCTGACCAAATGAAACAGACTTTCTGGCCTGCATTCCGTTTCACTGTGTTAAACAAAACCTTCTATTGGTCACATAAAATGATACAATTAAATAAATTCCAATTCTATTTCCTCATATTTATAATCACTGTGCTGTCATTGTTAATTTATAATCTAATGTTTATGTTTTTTAAAAAAGATGTAATACCACAGGGCTTGAATGCATGAATTGTGCCCTTAGTGAGCTCAAAGTATTTGGAACTTTTATAAACTTACTAATGATACAAAAACTTGTTACTGAATTTGTGTGTGTCCAGAGCTCATGTGGTGTCTATTATAAGATAGGTAATGAAAAGCTGCTAATTTAATATACACTAAATCTTAATGGTAACATCAATTGTTTAAAATATAGACTAACAAAATATTTTTTAGGGAGTAGTCCTTTATCACTGATGTTATTCAGAGTTACCAGATCATAGTGCTGGTAGAAAGTAGATTGTCTAGGCCATTTAGTCCATTTAATTGTTGTTTTCTAAATTGTCTTCAAATATACCCCCTCCCATTGTCTGCATTTGGAGAAGACGGCAATCAATGCCCCACCTTTACAACTCCGCTATCTCCTACACTTATCCCTGCCGCTCTGACTTCAAAACATGTCTCTGCTTTCTTTCAGAGCCAGGTACTAGAAAGCTAGTGTTAAGATTGGATTGTATTTTAAGGGAACCAGGTGTGAAGACCAATTCTGATGTGAAGCAGCCTGGCTGCAGGGTGGGGAGATGTTTCCCTTGCATCCAAAGAATAGTTATAAGTGTTTTTCTTGTTTTTCCCCTTTAGAAACACATTATATACATAAAATAGGATCTGTAGCATTAAGAGTAAAATTGTGCATCTATGAGGGGACAGTCAATGATCTTTCAAAACATGTTTTTCAATCTTAGAAAATCTATTCTTAATTCTAAACAAATAACCACAGGCAAATTTTGGGAATGCAACTTCCATTAAACACTATCAGTGGTATGGGATAGCAGAACAGACTAGAAGTGATAAGACTTAAGTTTTACCCCTAGATATGAAGAGAACAGTTCTATCTGGACCTGGGCAAGCCAGTTGTCCTCTCTGGGCTTTTATGTCTATATCTGTCTCTCTATCTCTCTTTCTCTTTCTCTGCTACCAATGGAGTTAAGAAGCCATATTGGCATAGTTCAGGATCAAATATTATGTCATGATTATTAGTATGACCTCAGCTGCTGCTGGCATTATTTGGGGGTCAATTGTGTTATTTTATTTGCTTTCCCTTTGGATTTTTCACTAGTATGTAACCATTTGAAGTTTCAATTAATTGATATACATAAAAATAAAAAACAATAGAGGGGTATATAAAGATACTCTTCTTCCACAATTCTTATGTATTCCATAAGATTGGAATACAGGATTTGAACAGAGGCATTCCTGCCTTGGTTTTCTTTTTTTAATTTGGAAAGGGAAGTACCTCTTTTGAGCTACCTTTTGACTGGTGTTTACAACACAGACCAAGAATTATTTTAAACATCTTAAGAGGACATAGTCTTAAAGAGATTTGGAAGCCCTTCCCTCAACTTGTATGCTATAGATACAAATATTACAAAAAATGTGTTTTGTCTTTTTCTTTTTAAAAAATTTCCCCCAAATATCCTAGTGGGTAATACTTTATTTATCTAATTTTTATTTTTTTCTCTGTATAATTTGAGGGAAAAAATACCTTTGAGATCCTTTATAGTTAAAGCTCATTACTAATTTGGACAGATTTTTCTAGTAATGACTTGAAGTAGTAACACTGAATAATTTTTGTGAAACACATTCTAGTTTTTGTTTTATATCTCTAGCAGAGCTTATTCTATCCCCTCACCAAGTTTCACTATGCAGAAAAAATAGTTATCAAATGACATACTTTACTACATTTTAAAATGCTTAGAGAGTTCTAAAATTTTGCCTTAACAAAAGCAATAATGTAAAAAGAATGGGAAGATTGATTAAAATTTATTGAGCAGATCAAAGTGTCAAGAATAATCCTTAAAACAATAAATGCATTTAATACAACACTTCAGTAGAGCAGATAATTTCCTTTTTTAAAAATAAATGAGGACATTGAAGCCAAAGAAACCTAACCTCACCCAGCTAATGGAGGCAAAATCTGACCCACACAATTCTAGAGGCTGAGCTCATAACTTTCTTTTTACAAATGAAATAAAGTTGTATTTGTTTATCAATCTGTATTGATATCTAATAACTCAGTTAATTTTCCTTGATTATCTACTATGTGTTAGACACTGAAAATACAACATGAGCAAGACCTAGTCATTTTCTTCAAGAAGTCCATAGCTAAAAGTGACTCTGTGTTCAGAAATGAAATACATACTTGTTTCATGTGAAAAGCTCATTTAAGCCATTCGGCTGTGGTCAGTGTTCATGACCTTATTGCCATTAAGGCCCAAAGATTGTTTACCACTTCTATTCAGCATCTTCTAGGGTAATGATAAGGCTTCACTTTAATTGAAAATAAAGATAGAGACTTTTTAATTACAGTCTTCTGTTATAACTTCTTTAAACTTTCTACAAGTGATTAAGAAAACATTAGCCTCATACCTCTCTGTGCTCCACATGGCCATACACAGTATATTTGAACATTAGAGCTGTACTATCTAAAATGGCAGCCACTAGCCTCAGGTGGCTATTTAAATTGAAATTAATTGCCAGTCCTATTTTTCTGTTGCAGTGCCCTCATCTCAAGTGGTTAAAAACTATACACGGCTGATGGCTACCATATTAGCCATACATTTGTATAGATATGGAATATTTTTATCATCAAAGAAGTTTCTATGTACTAGAGATATAATTCGTAAATAATATGTTTGGGGGATTGTGATAGTAAATGATTTGAGGTATATTACCTAATAAAAAGAATTTTTACATCCCTGTGAGCATTTAGGGTTTAATGACTTCACATTTGATGACTTCTCACTGATTAACAGCCAGAATGAGTGACTTCAGAAATGTGTCAAGATGCATTTTCTATGCTCTTGTATATGACCATCCTGTTAAAAGAGGTTTAATGTGCAAAACAGTGGAATGTTCAACCTAAGTCATTTTTCCTGTCTGCCTCATATAAAATCACTGATATTTAAAACATTTCTGAAAGTTTACATGTGAAAATGTGTTACTACTGAGGACTTGGAGCTTAAAGTTGATAGGTGGGCAGCCTTTTGCTTTTTACTTTATATACTTTTGTGCTCTTTGAATTTTCTACCAAGAGCATCTGTTGCTTTCATTAACAAAATTAAAAAAAAAAACTAGTTTACACAGAAAGCAAACAAAAGCACTGCTTTTATAAATAAGACACAACTGTGTTGCAATTATATAATGGCACTGTGATTAATTTGTTCACATATTAATTGTTGCATGCTAATAAGTTTAAGACCTTTTCGCTAGGCTTTCTTGGGGAGTAGATATAAACGCAATGTGGTATTTTCCATGGCCTTAAGGAAGGACCTTGTTTTTAAAGAGAAGAAATGGGTGCATATAAAGATTTTTCAGTATGTGTCTACAGAAGCAGGGGAGAGCCTTAGTGTTTTCTACAGTCAGACTTTCAGGGCATTATGGATAAAAAAAAAAGTTTTCTGGATGTTTGGCATTTCTTTTCATATGCTGGAATTTCAAGGCTTGCTGCTATATTGATTTTGCACATTTGTCTCCACTATCAGATAAGCCATGTGTTTTGCCCATTGGGTACCTCAGCCTGCAGACTTCCCTGGGTTTCCTTTTGTCATAGGGTCCATTGTGCAGCTTGGCTCCTACCTCATAATGACATCAGAGCTTTTCACTCCAGGGCCATTTCTGGAAAAAGCATGGCTGTTTTTTCCTCTGTTTTAGATTTCTTGTTTTCTTTGTCTCTATTTTCACCTTTGCAAATTGGACTTTCAACCAAGGAACTAATAGAAATGATATATATATTTTTTCCTTAAATGGGGCAATATTTGGTCATCTGATCCTAGATGTCATTCCAGGTGCTTAATGTGTGTTGATATTCTGATAATGTAAACCAAAGTTTTTTTTCTTTAGGAAAAAATTAACATGGACATTGCATACTGTGTAGGAGGTCAAGATAATAAAAGGTTAATTTGATATTTAGAGGTTTAAAAAGAA
Organism: Cacajao melanocephalus; assembly: GCA_963573385.1. Classification (NCBI taxonomy): domain Eukaryota; kingdom Metazoa; phylum Chordata; class Mammalia; order Primates; family Pitheciidae; genus Cacajao; species Cacajao melanocephalus. Next base: position 47,628 of record CAUYLG010055285.1, on the reverse strand, counting down.
CACATGTAAGCATTTGATACTAATTACACATTCCAGGTAGATTTGAGAGAGCTTTCCTTCCTTAGCACACCCAACAGTTATAATGCTACTATACTGAATATCATAAACGAATGCCTTACCAAAAAAAAAAAAAAAAAAAACCTTTGCATTTTGCTGTTTGTATGGAGACTGACCACTTTACTGCCCATTTATCTATAAGCGGAATCACTGAACTTGTCAATATGATGGTAACTAAATTATTGCTGGCAATTGCATGAGTTTGTTAAGGATTTAGTCAAATGCTATTAAACAGTATTGAATGAGCCTTCTGAAAAACTAAACTTAAAGACATTCAAATTTATTTTAGAGGAGAAAATTTTTCAGACTATACCAACTAGTCTTTCCCAGAGTAAACCCCTCTGAAACTTTCTTTGTAATTTTTAGAAAATAATTTGGCAGTTTGAATCGAGAGACTTAAAAATAGTTATATTCTTTGTCCCTATAATACCACTTATGAAAAGCTATCCTAAGGAAACAATCAAAAATGTGATAAAAGATTTAATGAGTAGGATGCTCATTACAATATAATTATATAGGGAAATAAAAGGAAATAATACAAATGTCTAATATTAGATAATGGTTAAATATATCATCTCTATGTATTACAAGTCTATGCTGTCATTAAAATTCATGTGCATTTCTAAAAGTATATATATACACATATATATGTATAATTTCATAGGAATTTTATACAAAGCCACTTTAGCTAGCTTATCTCAACTTTTTAAAATACACATACACGAATAGAAGATAAAAGACTGGTACATGATAACTAATATTAATATTTTGATATACCTCTAGTTTGTGGAATTTGAGATTTTTTCCTTAAAGTTTTTTCAATTTCTCTTATGAAATCAATTATTTCTAATGTATGGTTTAATTTTTTAAAATCATTTGCCAGTTTTCTTGTTTTGCTATCTTTCCTTTATGCCAGTACCAAACTTGAAAGCGAACTAAAACAAGGAATTGTAAAGATGATATAAGAGTAATATATATATATATATATATATATATATATGTAAAGATATAAGAGTAATATGTATCTTTCCCCAAAATATTCCAAAATAAACAAACATAAAGCAAAAAAAAAAAATGTAGGATTTCTTGGAGCCTTATACCTTGCTTAATTTAAACTGTGGTTAGAGTATGATTTCACCTTTCAGAAATCATGAAGCTTCAAGTGAAGGTATTCGTCAGTGCCTGCCTTTTAAAAGTGATAGGGAAAAACTAGTCCACTTAGCTCCTTTCAGAATCTCTGAACCTCAAGGGAAGGAATATAGTGCAGAAGTAGACTTGTGACTGCTTAGCTGAGCCATCACAAAAGAAGGGATAGCCTTGCAAGATGTTTACATGATGTTGAAATCAGAGAAGACTACTGGCCTCAGACAGCCACATCCTTGCAAAGTGTCATTACTCATGGTGCTCTGCTAAGCAAAAAAAGCATTATGAGAAAAAGCAGGAGTGGGAAAAATGGAAGGAGAATTGTAGACTCAAATTTCAAGTTTGGAAAAGACAGTATTAACAAAATAGAAAATTAAATATTTATGTGTAACTGAATTCACATGGCTTAGAAATTCTTAGTGGATTTTTAAGGAACTTAGCTAGAAATCTACTTTCTCTCTGCCAGGGACTTCAAGTAATGCTTGCTTTGTAACCATGAGCTAGTAACAGTCTTTCTGAGTCTCGGTTTCTTATCTCCTAAATGGGGATAATAATAGCACCTCACTCAGGGTAGCAGTGAGAAGGTAAAAAATTTTGCACAGTATCTCAAATGTATTACAGGTTTAATACAAACAGGTTCTTCTAATAGTAATTATGTTTATATTATTAATGCATGTTTTATCTCATAAATTTCAATGCTTTATAATTGAGTACATTTTACTAAATTTTAGGTGTATTTGGAGGAAATACAGCTACCCTTATTGCCTACTCAAGCTGTAAGATATTATAAAACTAGCTAATAATTATTTAATTATGACTGACAATGTGTTACTAAATGTATCAGGTTATACTGTATAAAAGTTCTACCCCATTTAATGGTGAATAGTAACCCTAGAGTCAAAGCTATTAGTTGAAGTTCCCTTTTGCCACATTTTTAATCATATATATACCTGTGTATGTGTGCATGTGCATGTGTGTGTTTATAAGATATGAAGGGATGGGTATATTTAATTGTCCTATCTTTTCTAGCTTCTATGGAGAGACTAAATAATAATTCTAACAACCCAATGACTTTCTGAAAAGATGGATATTTCTAAAATGTTCACATATGTCCCATTTCTGTTCTTCCTCTAGAAACATGACATAGATGGGTCTTAGCTTGCCAAAGATATTCTGAGAAGCACCATATTTTCTGAATCTTTTCCTGCTATTGCTAAGCCCTACTACTGGAGCCAAATCTCTTAAATTTTCCATTATTTCTTGAACACCTAATACTGAATGCTGAAACAAGCTACCTATGCCTGGCTTTTTTATCTTCCCAATCAACATAAACTACTTGAATATTATTGAATAGGTTAAAATAGTATTTGGACCCATTCAGCTTCCGCCTCTGAAACACCAGCTACCAATCACAGAAAACATTAACCAACAGTGAATTTGGAATGCTTCCAGAGAATCAGGATGAGAGTCAATCTCCTACTGACTCCTTAGGCACTCATCAACTAAACGAGCCCTGCTAATGCTTATCAGTGTCACTGAAGAAGCTGCACAGAAAAAAAGAAATTGTATAAAATCATCTGTTAGGATAAAGAAGTTTCCATAATCACCTACATATTTGTTCCTTGTTCCCTAGGACTTTTTTTTCTTTGTCCTCTCCCAATTATGCCATCTTCAGCCTCCACTTACGTCATTTGCAGCTGAAGTGGGGAGCATTTGTGCTCACTATATCGCAAAGGAGATGACCGCAAATAAGCCCCTGTGAAGCACCACAGTCATTACACTGGAGCAGTTCTCTGGCTCCACGTTTCAATTCCTCCAATCTTCCTGCGAGATACTGACTTTATCCTTTCTCTAATGTGTTGAAATATGAACTTTTTAATAAGAATAGATACTAATATGGATGTTTAAAATAGGCAATCTAGGTTGTAAAAATGAATAATTTTTATATTGGACTTAGTAAAACGTAACCATTTTGAAGAAGGGAAACATGTGGCTAGAAACCTGTTTAATTTATTTATTGTCCCTTACTTAATATAATGTGACCTGCAGTGACCTCGAGTGCCCTTCGCAACATGTTTTCCTCGTTAATAGTTAGTGGTTCTGAAAAGCTGGCCTGTGACTCAGAAGTTAAGAATCATTTCTTTAATGGTTGCAGAACGGAGAGTCTAATACACACAAATAGGAAGGAGAAACGACTACCATATAGCTCGAAAATCAGAAAGGCAGAAAGAACACAAGTGATTATAAAAGAAAACATCACAGACAAAAAACACATTACCAAGTGAAATTTAAAAAAGAATACTTACCAACTCTAAGAAAAAAGAAATTTTCACAAAATTTTGAGAGAAAATTGCCATTATTAACAGTATGTAACTACAGCGATCTCAAGAAAAAACCCACAAATGTTAACAGTTGACAATTAGAGTTATATGAATGATGAGTAAAGACCTGAAGATGTCATTTGTTTATTAAAAAGAAGCAGTTATCTATCGTGCATATTCTTGGGCTATGAGTCCACCCCTCATTTTCTTGGTCCTTTGTTTATATAGCCCACCAGTGTGGGCTTTATTATTCTAATATGGATTTGTTTTTCAAAATCATTAAGATCTTTATACTGTTACTCTCTCTTTGAACCTAAAATATGTAGCCAAGAAATCTTGTTTGTATTCTGTTTAGAAAGTGGGTATTTAATTAGTGCCACTTCTGTAAACACACGTTTAAACTAATTACACTTGTTACACATCACCTCCAACTATACCTTTAGCAACTAAATGACTCTTCCTCATCAGGCATCATTTATGTCTTGTTAGTATCCAGAGGAAATGAAATGAAGTCACACCCATTTAACTTCCCCTCAGGACTCTAAAAGTTTAGTTACTATATTGATGGTGTTTGTCTGTAATGTGGAACATTAGAAAAAAAATGAATAATTTAACAACGTTATATAAAGTGATGAAAGCACATTGTTATAGTCTGCTGTATCATGTATATACTTCTACCATAATGCTGGGAAAAACAGGCTAAAATAAGGCATCAAATTTTGTTATTGTACTATTTCTTGAAGGTGCATACTAGCTAAGATTTTTTTTTTCCTCCCATCCTACCTCTTTCTCTCCCTCCCTTCTTTCCTCTCTCCCTTTCTTGCTTCCTTTTAATATTCCTGACAGGTACTAAGCACAAAACCATGCTAGAAGCCCGGAATGGAAGTGGTACTATCAAAGCCTTTCCTAGGGCAGGAGTGAAAGGCAAAGGACCAGTTAATAAAGGAAATACAGGCCTCCAAAACAAAACGTTTCACTGTGAAATCTGTGATGTGCACGTCAACTCGGAAACACAACTTAAACAGGTAAGCAGCAAGTATTCTAGGAATGAAAACCAACAGCAGACACCCTTATAAGCACGATGCGTGTGATTTTCTCCTTTTTGTTTCTGTCTTTCTGTCCCATCCACCCATCTATTCATCCATTTCTCCATTTGCCCATCTATTAACCCACTTATCTTCTATTCACTGTCCTGATTTATTTATGCTTATTTTAGTTGCTTGAGGAAATACTAAAATGTAATGGATTCTGCAACCTTTCGGAAATTGTTGGCAGTGAGTTTTTACTATTCTTGTATATGAAGAGTGGGTGGAAAAGGGATATCAGATCTTTTCTCCACCAAACTTTCCACTCAAAAATGTTGATTTTCTTTAAAGGTCAACTTGCAGTATTCCATTTTTATTTACATGCTACAACTAATTTTACACTGTGCTATTCTTTTATGTGTTTTATTATATGGTGTTGTACTGTATGTTTAGCTCTTGCAGCCACCTGCTAAAGGGATGACTAATCATGTTGTATTCAGTTTTACTATGAACAGTCTTCCAAAGAGATCATTTATACATTGCCAACTAAAGGTCCAGCCCTCATGTTGTATTTTGTTTTTTATATATGTATGATATTTTGCTGATTTTATCCACCTTAGTTATTTATCTTTAGAATTTAAGGGTTTGACATTTGACTGTACAAACGTGAGGATAAACATTAGTATGGAAATATATTCACTCCTTCTTGGGCATCTTTGTTTATTTGCATGTAAAATTCCTTTAGACATTCCTTTCCTTTGTAAATGCTTTTCTAAAAAAAGAGATGTGTGCAGTGTTAAGAAGAAAAGCTAGGAAAAAAGACACTTCTATTTGTTTAAAAATATACTAAAATGGATAGCAAAAACTTATATTGGAGAGCATAAAATATATATCCTCAAGGCATCAGAATCCCAGGACAAAAGTGCATGATCTTTTATTTTTGTCTTTCTGAAACTTGCATGAAATAATCAGTATCCTTCCCCAGGTTAAAACAATATTTGTGAGAGGTTTTTTTGCAGATGACTTTTTTAAAACTGTCATTTTTAATTACTTTTAATAGCACATTAGCAGTAGAAGGCACAAAGACAGAGCTGCTGGGAAGCCCCCGAAACCTAAATACAGTCCTTACAACAAACTACAGAAAACAGCACATCCACTGGGGGTGAGTGTCACTTTGCAAGAGTATAACCTCTATTCCCAAATGGAATTATTGGTTTCTTGGTTTCTTCTGACATTTTGCCACCTTTAACCACAGCCAAGTACCTTTTACCTTTTTGAGTTAAGCTCAGGCTTATCATAGGTCATAGAGAAAAGAGAAGAGCCAAACTCTTTTTTTCTTTTAATTATACTTTAAGTTCTGGGGTACATGTGCAGAACATGCAGGTTTGTTACATAGGTATACATGTGCCGTGGTGGTTTGCTGCATTAATCACCCTGTCATCTACATTAGCTATTTCTCCTAATGCTATCCCTCCCCTATCCCCCCACCTCCTGCTATCCCTCTTCTCTAGCCCCCAACCCCCTCCCCTCAACAAGCCCCAGTGTGTGATGTTCCCCTCCCTGTGTCCACGTATTCTCATTAGCCAAACTCTTTTGAGTCAAGTAAGCAATCCCATGAAATCTGTTGTTGACTTATGTAGGTACTTTTGGAAAGAAGATCAGCGAAAAACAAATTCTTGTATATCTTTTTAATATGTTTAAGAGCAAAGTACTGGTATTGTTGTACCCTCAACAATTTTGGATTTTGAATAACAGTCTTAAAAATGTAGCTTATTTTATTTAATTACTCACTCAAGGACACGCCATAAAACCCAAGGAAATATTTTGTAGGAATTTCCTCTCCCCATGGCTACAAATAACGCTTTTTTATATTGGTAAGTATACTATTATAATGTCCTGACCTGGACGTTTTGGTAGGACTTTGGAGGAAATCTGTGAAACCTCCTGATATTGTAGATTAATACTGACGAACATGTAAGAACAACTGATCTATAATATAAGCTGAATTGTGCATTTTGAAACATTTATTCAAAGTAGATCTTATTACTATTTGGTGCTATTGTGTGCTGCCGACACATGAAAACATAAGTAAAGGAAAACTGTAACTATCTATTGTGAGACCCCAGTACAAGCTGACCTGTTAGTTTAGTAACATTGCCCATTTTTGTTCAAATGAAGTTATTTTAATTTTTTTATCCTGAAACTTTGCTCAAGTTGTTTATGAGCTTAAGGATCTTTTGGGCCAAGACTGTGGATTTTTCTAGATATAGGATCATTTTGTCTGCAAACAGGGATAGTTTAACCTCCTCTTTCCTATCTGGATGCCCTTTGTGTTCTTCTCTTGCCCGATTTTCCTGGCCAGGACTTTCAATACTATGTTGAATAGAAGTGGTGAGAGAGAGTACCTTGTCTTGTGTCAATTTTCAAGGGTAATGCTTTCAGCTTTTTCTCATTCTCTATGATGTTGGCTGTGGGTTTGTCATACATGGCTCTTATTATTTTGAGATTGGCTGTGGGTTTGTCATACATAGCTCTTATTATTTTGAAATATGTTCCCTCAATACCTAGTTTATTGAGAGTTTTATCATGAAGCGGTGTTGAATTTTATCGAAAGCCTTTTCTGCATCCATTGAGATAATCTTGTGTTTTTGTCTTTAGTTCTGTTTATGTGATGAATTACATTTACTGATTTGTGTATGTCGAACCAACCTCTCATCCCAGAGATAAAGCCTAATTGATTGTGGTGGATAAGCTTTTTGATGTGCTGCTGGATTTAGTTTGCCAGCATCTTGTTGAGTTTTGCATCGATGTTCATCAAGGATATTGGCCTGAAGTTTTCTTTTTTGTTGTGTTGCTGCCAGGTTTTGGTATCAGGATGATGCTGGCCTCATAGGATAAGTTAGGGAGAAGTTCCTCCTCAAATTTTTGGGATGAAATAATCTGCACAACAAACCCCCATGACACAAGTTTACCTATATAACAAACGTGTATGTACCCTTGAATTTAAAATAAATGTATAAAAAGTGAAGTTATTTTACTCTTCCATAAAGACACGATTTTAGCTGCAATTGGGAGGTGAAGAATTCCGCACAGTGGTTATAATTCAGCACCACTAGTCATAACCCTGAATGCTATCTCTGTCCAGCATAGATGCAGATTTTGACAATCAAGTGAATAGTTCTTAAACAGACTAGTCAAAATTGTGTTGCTATTAGTATACAAACCCTCCTTCTTAACTATCACTATGTTAATGACCCCACAAATGGGAACATTCTCTCAGGGAGAACAGGTATATTACTGATATTACTAGGCTTTGTAGAATAGGATTGAGAAAATGTGGTTACCATTTACACAAAGAAAAAGTGGAACATGTCAAAATTTAGGAAAGGCAAGTTGTTTTGTTTTTTGTTTTTTTACTTCTTCATTGAATGTGGAGTTTCGTTGTTTTTATTTCTTTTGAATAGTACTTCATGCAATTGGAAACAACATTCTCTGTGTAACCCAGGTTACATGCTTGGATAGATGAATGGCATTTGACAGCATTAAAAATCTCTTTAAAAATATATGCTCTTTGATAGTTAATGTAAAGGGTGATAAAAAAATTCTATATTTTCTCATGATGAATACTTTCCTCTTAAGTGTAATTTTCAACAAACATAAAAGGAGGTTGCTGAGTACTTTTCTGAAGAAATTTTCAACATACCTGGTTGGCTATTTTCAAGTACCTTCCAACTCTTCCAAAGGGAAAATGTTCTATACTTCCCATTTTCTTTGGTATCAGTTCACAAGTGTGAAGCTTGTTTCTTTATAGTTGTTTACTGCTGCATTTTAAAAGCTCCCTACCATTTTGGGTTTTAAGTACAAATTCCAAAACTGTTGTTCTTTTACAATATTTTTTCTCCCTTGCAGGTAAAATTAGTATTTTCAAAAGAACCTTCAAAGCCATTGGCTCCACGAATTCTACCAAATCCTCTAGCAGCTGCAGCAGCCGCAGCAGCAGTAGCAGTGAGTTCCCCCTTCAGTCTTCGAACTGGTCCAGCAGCAACACTGTTCCAGACTTCTGCGCTTCCTCCAGCACTCCTGCGGCCAGCTCCTGGACCCATTCGGACCGCCCATACGCCTGTGCTGTTTGCTCCTTACTAAATTCCAAATAGGAGTAATAATTGTACTGCAATAATTTTACAAAAAACAAAACAAAACAAAAGAGAACTATGCAGTGTTTATTTATAGTTTAAAGTATATCTGAAGAGCCAGGACTTTTGATAGTGAATTGAAAAGGTTATAAAAAGGGGGGGGGGAGGTGGGGGGAGGGAGGGAGTGATATTTTCTCCAAATTAAAGCATTCCTCTTGAACGTTGATTGTTTTAGAAGTGATCTCCAGCATTGATTTGTAGTGGTATCTAGAACTTCTGAAGCCTCTGTGACTGTGCTTTTGGGCACTATTTCCCTCTGCATTGTCTTTCCTGCTTTATGAAACAACTATACATTGTCTAAGGGCATTAACTGGTTCCAGTGTATATACAATAATTTACTCTGTAGATTAAAATAATACAAAAAAGGAAAAAAACAAAAAATGAAAAAAACAAAAAACAAAAAACAAAAGCAACACTGTGAATAGTACTACCCATGCTGGTCCTCTTGCTATGACGGCAATTACTGGGTATTTACCCCAACAAAAGTAGATACAGTAGATGTCTTGTAAAACAATAGTGCTGTGTCTCAATCTATGCCACTAGGTTTTAAAGAATTGCAAAGGTAGAATGAAAAACTATTTCATACCAATAAGCAGTCAAAAAACAAACATACATCAGATGGTGTCATGGAGGTCTACCTGGTCAGCATTCTCCCCGCCTATATAGTTTAAAGATATAACAGAACTGAGCTTAGAGATGGGGGAGGCATGAATAAAGGTGTTTTCTTACAAAGTACTAACTTCCCACCCTGAAGATATATTGCTGAAAACAGGGAAGTGTTTATAATAAATCTACATCTGAAAACAAATAAACCCATGCATCATGGGTGTTAAGAAAGAAATCAGGACAACTCTTCTGTTTCAAGGATGAAGGATTATAATCTAAAATGATAATGCAAAGTCAAGATCTTTCATGTTAGTACATATCCAGTAAAAACAGAGAATATTGCACCTCTGCAGTATCCCTTTATATCATACCAGTAGGGTTGTTTCTTAGGCAAAGGTTTCTGCTTTAAGTATGATGGTAGAATTAAGCATTAGCTATTTTTATGGGTTTTTCTTGTTTTTTTAGATTTCCTGCTGACATGATATAAACAATTAATATATATTTAAATCTTAATAACAATAGGAAATATGAATCTGAGTTAATTGCACACCAATGACATAGTGTTAAAAAATACTGGTAAGTTCCACTTAACGATCATTTCTCCAGTGGAGCTGTGAAATACTGACAGCCTTTGACATTCACCATCAGGCTGAAAGAAGTTGATGTTTTACCTTTAAAACAGGATTTATCAGGGGTATATATAAATATATGTATATTGTATATATGTTAGAAAGATTAAGAGAATAACTTATAAAAAGAAAATCTATATAAAATAATTATATAACCATCCAGTGTTACATGTTATCATTTAATTGGTAACAAATGGCATAAAAATAGCTGTGCCTTTAATTTGTGATAAAGGCTATTTGCGTTTTCCCATAGAAAGTTAACATATACCTATCAATATGGTGGGGTTTGATGCAGCCAGTCTGTTGTGTTAATAGGAACAATGACACTCAAACTTAGAATAATGGCCAAACATATATGATTTAGGTTTAAAGAAAAAAAAAAAAACTATTTTTGAAAAGGTTTTGTAAAGACTATTTAAAAATGTAGGGAAGGATTGGGTGTGGCCTTCCTGAAACTGCTCTCAAAGTGTTGTAACCCTTGGAGAGGTATAAAGAATCAAGTGGAAACCATTTGAGAGATAGGTATTTGGCATTTATCGTTTTATATTTAAGAAACACCCATAGCGTGCTTGGTGCTCAACATTAAACATGGTTTTTGGAGTTCTTCTCTACCATCTAGCTATAGACATTTGTCATATAAATGATTCTTTAAAGCATTTGGCTTTATATATCTTTTGTTAAACAACCAACCAAAAAAAAAAAAAAAAGAAAAAAGGAAGGAAGGAAGGAAGGAGGGAAGGAAGGAAAGAGGGAAGACAATGTGTTCCATCAGTATTCTGGTAGAAAGAATTTCAAACCATGCTTCTCTGGTTAAACATATTGATTAGCATTAAAATTTGCTTTCGAAAGTGTTTTCATTTACTAGCATCTCTATTCTCTGGTTTTAGCAAGTGTTTTCTTTGTCACCTACAGACCCTGCTAGTTCAGCCAGGTGGATAGTTGCCAGCAAGTTTGTTGTTTGGGGCTCTGTCTGTATCTCATGTGACCAGCCTCTAACCATTTTGAACTTTAGTTTCTCTTTTCTGCTATGTCAAATATATTGATTTTCCACAGTCATCCTGAATCCCTATCCAACAACCTTTACAACTGATAGAGCCTTGCTTTCTGTTAGAGAACTTAGTGTTAATTAATGCAATCTCACTAAATTGTGCTTTTGCTGTTCTTCCCCATTTTCACCAAAGTGAATGAGCCAGTCCACTAGAAATCAGAGCCTGTGGGATACACAGGGTCCTGGATCACAAGGCATTACTAACTTTAATGATTTGCTGGGAACAAACAAATCAGCCATATTTTCTCCATCAGCCATATAAGGAAACTCAGAAATACCTGGATTCCTTCTGCCTCACTTCGCTATGGAACCATTTTTGTTCAAATGGTCTTTTAAATTGGAGTTGTAAGCATCAGTTGTCTTTTACTCACTACCTAATAAAGGATGAAGCCTAACCACAGAACTTATAGTGGATTCTCTGTGAGTTGTTTCCCCACAATCCATATATTTATCAACACCAGATTAACATCCATTATAGTTCAGGCTGCCATAAAGCTGTATCTTTTCCTTTAGGGAACTTCTTTCATGAATAAAGATCCACAATTTAGATTGGTTAGCAATGTGCTGTGAAAATCCCCGAGGGTGGTCTGACTTTATGGTTATACAGCCCTTCCATGCATCACATCCATGGCAAGGAAGGTGATGGAGAAAGCAGCTCTGATTCATTTGAAACAAATATAAATGCATTGCAAGAGCCAAATGCCTCTGGAAAAAGCATTGTTGCACCTCAACCAGATCATCCAGACAAATGGGAAACAGTCACTGGGGAGGTACGGTATTTCTCTTATGAGAAAACAGGCGATTACACATGATAAATTGCTCCTCTCACTGGACCTAAACTTTGAAGAGTACGTTTTATTCACATAAGCAAACATACTTGGCTTTTTGCAATTTATATCACTCCTGCCTCATTTGAAAGGATTTCTATCTTTAGGTACTATTGGGCTTCACCTGATCTATTGCAGTAATTCACTGCCATTATCATCAGAGATGAAATTTGTTTTTTTTCTAAAGGTCCTACATATTTTATTGCCAAGAAACTAGTTAGCAGAGTGTTTACATGTATTTGAAAATTCCAGGAAATCATAAAAGACTAACAATGAAAAGACAGCAGAAGTTTCAAAATGGAATCAAAGTGGCTGTGCCTATTTGAGTTTCTAAGGCACAAACCAACACATAGTAGACATGAGCATTAAATTAAATTTTAAGTTAATATCTTTGTCTCTGCACCTGTGTAATGTTTCAACTGTTCTGAAGAAATCAGATCACAAATCTAAAAGATAACTAAGGTAGTATGTAGGCCTCTTTCTTTAAATCTGAATGATGTAGAAAATTACCTTTCTATACATAAGCATGGAGGACATTGCATTAATAACTATGTGTGCACCCAAAAGCAGAATGAAGTGGTGGCGAAAGCAATGAGGAGCCTTAAAGAAGCCAGAGTCTATTGCAGCCTTTGTCCCTGACCAACAGGGTAACTTAAATAGTCAACTCATGCCTTGCCCTTAATTTCTTCTTTGGTAAAATAGATGATGGTGATTAACAGCTAAGCTGGTTTAATATATCAGCACTAGACGAGCACTGCTTTTATCCTCTCAGGAATAAAAATTCTTTATTTGAGTGACCAATACAGCTACTCATATACTTGCATGTGTCCAGAAAAATATTCTGTATTCCTTTCTATCCTGAGTGTAAACCACATTGGTAGGTCATTCATCTGCTCAACCAGAATGTACATTTCACCAACTAATATTGGAGTAGTTGCTAATTCACTTAGTACTCACTTATTATGACTCCACTTATGCCAACATCATGTAAGATATGCTATTTCTATTTTCCCAGTCAAGAATGTAATAAATTCTGAACAAAACCAACCCTGAAAAGGCCAACAGAAAGCTGGCAGTGGGGGTGTGGAAGGGAACAACAATTTACACACATCCTCCTTATTTATTTGGTTGCACTTTCTCTCTTCAATAGAAAGGGGTCTTGACTAAGCCATAACCAGTTCTGTCCTGAGTTTGCATGGTCATCTTATTAAGACCATTTCTTCCACAGACAAGTATATCAGTTATGCATTCTTATCATTGTTACAAAAATTGTTTAAACTGTGTCCTAAAAGTGAAAGTTTTACCTAACTTTTGCTGTTTTTTATTTTTTTTCCTAAATGGGAAGATTTATCTCTGACGCATCTCTTGTGTTTTTGTACGCTATGCTTCAGTAACTTAGTAACTAGAGAGGCTATTATCAGAAAATGAAATGGATCATTTCTATAGTAGGTCTCCATTGACTACATAGTATTTCTGAGAGTGGTATCAGGGTGTCCAGTGAAGGATGGATATGTTGACATGTCATGCTCATGTGGGCCAAAGGTTGTTACTGCCAAGAATGGACTTACAGCTTACCAGAATGTGAATGGTGACGAAAGGCAGGTTCTGCTCGGAAAAAATATCATATGTGTTATTCTATTAGACGTTCATGCAGGTCATGAAGAGTCACAGAGTTTAAAGAATTCTCTGGTTGGGTCATCAATGTTCAGATGTCAAAAGACTGAACATCACCTTCAATTTGAGGGTCTTCTCTTTCCTTATTTCAGTAATGGAAACTCATCCTTCCTAGGTGCCTAAGTTGACTGTAGAAACTGCTGAAGTGTATTTATCAAATAAAGTAAAATCTGATTATTAATATGTATGATCAGATAGAGTAACTTAAATTTTGGTTAACTAACACAACAGAGAATGAGGTCGTTATTTTCAAGACTGGCAGGTCATCTCTAAAGGCAATTTTTAAAGAGTAGGGCTAAAATGATTTGTGAGCAAAGAAGTATAATTAAAAATAAGTAATAGTACAGTGACACGTTCTCAGGTTAGTGCTTATATATACACACATGCACATACAGAATTGTAAAAATAGGAGTCTTAGTACCTGTCATCCTTTCACAAAGCCATGGTAAAATCATTTTATTCTCAATGATTAGGTTGGTTTTACTTTAGGAAAAGGAACTCCAATTTCACACTTGGGAATCTTAATTATTTTAGGGCATTGGAGGGGTTGGGAAGTAGACATAATGGTAAGGTACTATGCTCTCTAGCAAGGTTGTTATGCTGACAGTTTGAGTTGGGTAATGCAATTGTATCATTTCACATCAGCTACTGACTTTGAGTATAGAATTCAAATCCTTATAAAATCCTCCTCAAATCCAAGCAGTGTGCAGGACATGGTATAACAACATTAAGGAATATTAGCAGAGTGAGCCTTAATTGGAAACCCAGATTGTATTTTTGCCAGCATAACAATTATTATTTTTAAAGTCTCTCAGTAATAGGATTGTTCAACATAAATCTATTGAGAAACGATGATGTCAGAGAGTTTTGAAGCTATAGTGAAGGTGTGTTGAATTTTATTAGCCAAAATAGTAATGTGGGTTTTACTGGACGTTTGTCAACCCAAGTTAATACACGTTATTGCAGAATTCCAGTATGGGACACTAGGGCTAGGGGCAACTAATATTGGATAAAGACCCTTCATGAGATACTTTATGTCTCTTGTGACATTATGCTAACATTAGTAGAGATGAAAAAGAAATGAAGTTCGTAAGGTCCTGGAAAGTTTAACTTTTATCAAATAGTAAGAAGAATTCCATTTGATGGCATCTGGTTTTTAAATGAATTGCAGAAAAATGTGTGGAAGTACTGGATGTTGGAGAAAAAGCCTTGTGGCCAAGGGATCTGGGCACAAGATCGAGCATCACAGAGCAGTGAGCAAAGTTGTTGGCTTCACTACCAATCATCTGTGAGGAAACCGGGCCAATTCACTTGACATTTTGATGATTCTCTCTGATAAAAATAGGAATAATGACTGATTACGGAAATGTGCTTTTAAAAAAGCTGAATTTAGCAAAAGCAAGTCATTTGCTACTCAAAATAGATACAAAATCTAAGCCATATTTCTATAAATTTCAATAAAATTGTTTTACAATGTGAATTATAGTTACAGTGTTTATATTATTAAATATTTAAAATGGAACTGACATGATGCCAAAGCTACATCATATGTAGCTATATTAGCTGTTTATCCTGAAAAAAGGTTGGAATGTTTTTAAAAATATATTTTTAAATCTGCATGTGGAGCTATATGCAACGAACACTGTTTATTTGGGGAATATTTTTAGTCATAGTTTCTTTCATTTATTTCATCAGCTGAAATCTTATGTCAGTTTCAACTAAGGTCTCCTTACTCAACTTTAGTCTATAATTTCTTCTAATAATATTTAATTCACTGGAAGTTTACAATAAATTTTAAGTTGACTCCTAAGAGTGGTTAGTCGGGGAAAATTTAATGTTATCCAATGTATGATGAAATATTCAGCACTCACAAAAACTGGATGTTTGGCTATTTTTAAATGGTTATTCTTCACAATAGAACTACAAACAGACTGTGTCAAATAAGTGATAAGTATGTCTATTTACTAACATGAGCCAAATTGAACTTTACTTTAGAGATCTAAAAATAGCTTAATCCACATGCATTTAGTGATATAAGTTGAAGGCAGTATTCTTTTGACAACCAAGTTTATTGAAAACTTTGGCATTAATGTTCGCAAACGTGAGCACTATTTTGAAATTAAAAATAGACTATGGTTTGCTCTGCACGTTTGTGACCCTGTGAAAAAAAACAAAGGAAAAATATTCATGTGATTTTTCTCCTCTCATATTCTTATGGCTTAAAAAATATAACCAGAGTTTTGTCTAATATCCATCTTTTGGCAAAGGATCATGTAAGGTTTTACCTGCTAACAAGAATACCTCATTTGAAAGAGCATTTCTACAAGCATTGGAGGGAGGTACAGTTGACATGGTGAATTTGATTTTACAAAAACTAACAAAGCCAGGGGGCAAAGCACTGACTTGAGTATAATCACTAGTCACATCAATGTGAGATTCTGAGTCATTGGTCAGCCATAGTGATGCCACCATGGTGTCACACTTGCCTGTTCCATCTTTATCTGTATATCTGGAAGTCTGACTTGAGCACCAGAAGCCAAAATGCTCAGAATGCTACTTTGTGCCAGCTCATTGGCCCATGTGTTTAGTAAACAAATTTGCTTTTTACATCTTGTCAAATCATGCGGAATAAACCTTTCATCAGAGGTTCTACATATCCCCAGGTGGGCTTGGAAACTTGAGATGGGATTTTATTTTGTTTTATATTATGATAGCTGAATGATGATTCTATATATTATTGTTATATTTGTTTTCATTAAAAACCCAAATAACTATTCTTTCTATACCAGTAAAGTACTATTTTTTTTGAAAAATGTAATAATAATAATAATTAAGGCAATTCACATAGTTTGTTTTATGCCAGTCTTCTGCTTTAAGTCATGTGATAACATCTCTCCAAACATCAATTTGTCACCCTATATGACATGTGATAAAATCTCCCATAAGCCAATAATTTCCCCTACTATAAAATGAAGCTACTTTCAATATTATTGACTCAGAAATGTAAAATATAGCACAGTTTATCTTGTCTGTGGTACTGTACTAAGTTAAACTTGCAGCTGTGAACATATTAATATTTATTTTTATGAGGAATTCTTTAAGATGAACCTTTCAGTTTCAATAAAGGAAAGACACTAGTGATACTTTTATGTGATTAAAGCTCTCTGGTTCCTTTAGCAACTCTAGGATCATCCTTAGCCATTATCTTCTCTCTCTTTGACAATATCAAAACTGTCCAGGTAAATGTAACATTGCCAGTGGTGTCAGGAAATTGGTTTATGTCTTTATTATTCACTTGGTTTGTGGAATCGAAATGATTGCTTAGTTTCCTCTCTTTTGTAGATAATCCATAGGCAATGTATTCAATTTGGGAAAATCTTTTTCATCTTGGTTTAAGTTTGAAGGCTCTAAGGAAGAGGAATATTAGGACAAATTATGTATTCTATATGTTCTACTCCTGTTTGTAATATCCTCCTGTTCAAGAGTTATGATAAACCTATATAACACAACTGTTCCAAGTGCCAAGTAAGAATTGTAGTGACTCACAGAACACATGTCCAATGACTATTTATCAAAAGAAATGTGCTGATTAAAGAAAAAAAGTAAAAAATTTTATTTTCATTCAGTTCTGAATGATGCTTGTTCCATGACCTTCTTTCTCTCTTGCTAAACAAGGTAAGCATTCTTATACTTTAACTGACCACTTAGAGCATTTCAGTTAAATACAAGGCAAAAAAATCACATTACTCATAACTTTGAATCCTTGTGGTTGGCCTTTGCTAAAATAAAATTTTGGTGAAGACAAGAGGTTGCAAGATGATAGTCCATGTTTCCATAGGGCAGAATTTTTTTGTAAATTTTTTGATTTGTTCCCAAACATCTTTGAAAAAAGTGTTTTTAAAATGAGAATTTCTATAATTTATTTTCTATGTACTACTAAAGACACTGCAAGGCTGACAAAGCCTGATGGACAGAGAGGATCCAACCTTGAACCTTTGGAAAAATCATTTATCTACATTTAAAATTCTCTAAGCCCATAAAAAATATAAGCCCAAAAAAAGAAAATGTTGTGTTGCAATAAGTTCTCATTCATGTTCAAGAACCACAGGAGATGCAAAGGATGTTCACCAACAAAGATTTTCTTCAACTCTCTCTGAATATACCACGAATACTATACCAAAAATGAAAGGTATCATATTGAAATTCAAAGCCATGACTATTCAACAAAAATGATTGTAAAAAAAATTATTACCCATACCATATATACTTGCTGCCAAATTGAGAATTATCATTGCTAAATTATTTTAGTCTATACTGACAGGTCAAAATAATTTATTAGGCTCATTAAGTAATAGCTTTAATTATATATCAACTCAGAGGAGATGAATATGAAAGATATCAGCATTTCTCTATGCCTATCATTTATTACCAGAACCACATTTAAATCAGTGTGAATCTTACATAAGTGTATAATAAAAGTTAGACCTTTTGATGTAATAATGATGCAACACAACTGTACTCCTTGCATGCATTAAAAGGTGGAAAGTGGGAAGGAATATTCTGCCTAATGCTACATGTTCACATCAATCTGCAACTGTAAAATTTTTCAGACACCAGAGCCCCAGAGATTGTAGACTCCACCAGTTTCCTGACTCCTATGTGGTCAAATTCCAGGTTCACCTTTTCACAAAACCAGCCCTTTCTTCCATGTTATTTCAAAACACATTTCTGGTGTTGATACCAATTCTCCATCCCAGGGGACAGCTATGTATGGATGACACATCTTATTTCTAAAAGAAATCTAGTTCATGTGTTCAAAACTTATTTTACTAGAAAAGAAAGAATGTATCAGCAAGTACCTGGAACTTTCTCTACTGGTATTCTAAGGCTGGCATCTTTATATTTCATCTTAACATACACACACACACACACACACACACACACACACATACACACACACACAAGCAGAAATAATAGTACTAAAAAGATAGGAAGAAAAAGGAGAAGCGGAAGGAAAAAAAGAGTTAGACATGATGTAACATTATAAAAACAACCTTAAAATATCCAGATAAACATAATAGGAGACTTAATGAATAGACTTCGTGGCAAAAACAGTAGCAGACATTAAAGCCACTGAAAGGATTATATGCCTAAGGGAAAAATAAACATTGCTTCCAAAATAAAGTAAAATAAAATGAGAATTTCTGGTTTTCCTTGAAAAGTAAAAAAAAAAAAAATCTGAGAGCCCTGATACCACATTTCCACTAGGCAATTATTAGCTGCAGAACTAGCTAAATGAACTGTGATTGACCCCTTTGGACTAAACAGAATTTCACAACTTTCTGCAATCTGTGCTTGTTTTTGCCAGTCCCTGTAATCAATTTGGCTTGCAACCCCCAGCATGGCTTATTGGTTCTTAGCCACCACATATACTCTCTCGCTAGCTAGTCTTCAGGGTTTTCTCCATCCCTCTACCTTCTCTCTCAGTGGGTTCCTCCTGTAATGTTTTTTATTATTATTTTGGATAGGCATTTTCAATAAGAGGAGATTTTTTTACAAACAGCACCTTCAATAAAGGTTTTCTTTTCCAGAATATGACCTGTGACAAATTAATGGCTTGAGTGTATGTGGGATTTCTTACAGTTGACACCTAGGAAGGATTTGATTTGGTTTAGGCAGTGGGTGACTGTATCAAGAAACAAATTCTGTCATTTTCTTTATATTTCTCTACAGGAAGCTTTGGTTTCTGCTAATATCAGAAATTTGACTTTAGGAAAAAGACCTAACATTTTTCATATGAAAACAAGTTCCTATTTAATTAACTCTTTAAGTTAGACATGAAGAAAATTTAGAAATACATTTGCGGAATATATTCTGATTCTTTAGAGGGCCACTGACATTCTCCCCCAATACATGTAAACTGTCAGATCATAAGTTTAAAAAAAAATCCACACAAAAGTGTTTTATCAACTTTCAAAATAACCCCCATTTTCCCCACATTTAGGAACTGCATTTAAAACAGAATTATCCATGGCATGCTAAATAGCTATCCTTTTCATCTGCTTATACAATAAACCGACCCAATTGACATTGATAGTTTTGAAATCACTAATTATCTAATAGCAAAGTCTCTTTCATATTGCTTTGCTTAGAAATAAAAAATAGGACTGTTCATAAGTTTCTGTTGAGTATTCCAAGCCAGAAGGCCCTCGTCACTGCTGGATTTGGAACCTCGAGTAACATACAACTTCACATTTCTCAAAGTGTATAATCCAAGCATTACAAATAATTTCTGGCCAAGTCCTAAGAAGTTGTTCAGGGGCTTTCTAAACATAGGCTGGAAATTGTTATGCTGAAGCAAAAATGAAGTGTCAGGTGAGGTCTGATGCTGGGGAAACAATTAGAACATTACTGAATTACCTTCTTTTTAAAGAGCTCACCTTCACCTTCAAAAGCTAATTATCAGTTTATCATGTTTTATTCATTAATTAGAATTATTTTCTAGAGTGTCAGAGCATTTCAGGTGGGTTAGGTTATGATGGAAAAGACTAGATAAACATACCCTCTGCAAGTCTGTGATTTATTTAGCCAAAGATGCAGAACTTAAGGGTAGCAAAATGCTATACAGGCTGGTAGAAAACGAGGTCTATGTTGGCCACTGTTTCTTTTCCTCTGGATTCCTTTTAGGTGAGAGGTAGGAGCGACAGGGCCACAGTTGCCAAGGATGCTTGGTACAGACACAGCTTTGCCAGATTTATTTAGGAAAGCCTATTTTATGCTAACTCACTGCCACTGTATACTCAGGTATATTAGTTTCCTTGGGCTTCTGAAACAAATTGTCATAAACTTTGTTGGCTTGAAACAACAAAAACTTTAGTCTCCCACAGTTCTAGAGGCAAGAAGTCCAAAATCAAAGTATTAGTAGGATTAACTGTTTTCTTACAGGATCAGAGGAAGATTTTTCCATGTCTCACTCTTCTGGTGGTTGCTGGCAATCTTTGGCATTCTGTGGCTTGTAGATATGCACTCCAATCTCTGCCTCTATCATTTATTGGACTTGTTCCTATGTGTCTTCATGTCTTTTGTTTCTCTGCATGTTTGTCTCTTCTCTTTTTCTTATGACACCAGTCATATTGGATTTAGGATTCATCCTACTCAAGTGTGACCTCATCTTAACTAATTACACCTGCAAAGACCCTATTTCTAAGTAAAGTCACATTCTCAGGTTCTTCTACAGGTAGAACTTCAACATATGTTTTTGGGAGACACAAATACACCCAACAACATTTGGCTTATCTCACGTTTCCTAGAGAACTTACACTCAATTTGTACCATTCCCTTTAAGGAGACATTTGCTATCTTAATATTTGCTAGTTTGTGAATGAAACCAGTATCATAAAGCCACCACTTTTATTGTTGGAATTTGAGGGCAGGCAAGCAAAATAGAGTCCTGAAAACTATGTTTGTTTCTATTTTTTTTTTCTTTTTTTCTAAAAACACTATCCCTTGCTAGCCACATCAGATTCATTGTCTTAGGTTAAGTCTTCTGTAAGCAAGGCCCAAAATGGGCTTCTCAGGAAAGTTTTTTGTTACTGAGGGGATACTTACAGGGGAAAAGGGATAAAGAAAATAGAATAGAATGAGATTTAAAAAAACAAAAAAACAAAAAAACCTAAGGTCCAGTTTCAGACTAGTCTCATAAGAAGCTCAAATATTTCCAGTGCTTTTTAAAAATAGCATGTAATCATTAACACAATCCAAGGATAAGGTATGAAAAGAGATAGGTATGATTAGAAGAAAAAAAAGAGGTGACTAACATCAATTCTTGGGGCCATTGGAAGTTATGGGTCATTTTGGGTAGGCTGATCAGTCATTCTAGTTTGCCTAAAATACTTCCAATTTATGCCTGTTACACTGATGCAATCATTAATCATGCTCCATTTCAAGCTAAACAATTTTTTATTGGGTTGGTAAATTGTATGGTTTTAACCTCCTATTTCAAAATTATGAGATAAATGGATTGAGACAAGGACTTTTCCAATAACATAATTTATATAGTAATTTGTATTTAATAAAACATAACTGCTTATGAGGGAATCTAATTGGGAAGACATATAATGTTAACACAAGAAAAATAATTGTTATTTTGAATTACAAATGATATTACTTAAAATATTATTTCTCCATCTGTCCATTCTTCATCCACCCATTCATACATCCTTTATTAACATGCAGTTATAATGAACTCTATACTATATTGGATAGGAAAGGGAAGGGTAACTAAAACATATCCAGCAACACACCCTGTGCCAAATGCATGTTAATTTATGTTTATTCATATGTAATATTTTACATACTTATGGAGATGTGATATTTTGTTATATGCATAGAATGTATAATGATCAAGTAAAGGATTTGAGGCATCCATCACTTTGAGTATTTATTATTTCTGTGCCTTGGGAATGTTTAAAATCCTCTCTTCTAGGAACATTGAAATATACAATTTTTTTTTTTTTTTTTTTTTTTTAGAAGGATTCTTCCTCGGTTGACCAGGCTGGAGTGCAATGGCTAAGTCTTGGCTCACCACAACCTCCGCCTTCCAGGTTCAAGCAATTCTCCTGCCTCAACCTCCTGAGTAACTGGGATTACAGGTACCCGCCACCATGCCCAGCTAATTTTTGCATTTTTAGTAGAGACAGGGTTTCACCATGTTGGCCAGGCTGGTCTTGAACTCCTGACCTCATGATCCACCCACCTTGGCCTCCCAAAGTGCTGGGATTACAGGCGTGAAGTACTGCTCCTGGCCCCCACAATATGTTGTTCTTAACTATAGTCACTCTACTTTGCAATCAAAAGATAGGACTTATACTTTCTATCTAACTGTGTATTTGCATCTGTTGACCTACCTCTTCTCATCTTCTCCTCATCCACCCAACATTCTTAGCCTCTAGTATCTATCATTCTATTCTCTGCCCGTTTATAGGATTAACATTTTTAGCTCCCACATGTGAGTAAGGACATGCGATATTTGCCTTTCTGTGCCTGGGTTATTTCACTTAAAATAATGTTCCATCTTTGTTGTTCAAATACACGATTGCATTCTTATTTATAGCCAAATAGTACTCCATCGTGTATGCGTACCATATTTTTTCTTTATCTATTTGTTCATTGATGGACACTTAAATGGATCCCATTTCTTTACCATTGAGTATAGTTCTGTGATAAACATGCCAGTGCAGGTATCCCTTTGATATATTCACTGGTTTCTAATCCTTTGGATAGACCCTCAGTAGTGGGATTCCTGGTTAATATGATAACTATATTTTTAGTTTTTTGATAAATCTCTATATTTTCTATACTGGTTGTACTAATTTATAGTCCTATGAAAAGTGTATGAGAGTTCCCTTTTCTCCACACTTTACCAGTATCTATTGAGTTTTGTCTTTTTAATAATAGCCACTTTAATTAGGATAAGACGTAATCTTTGGTTTTTATTTGCATTTCCCTGATGAATAATGCTGAGAATTTTTTCATATACTTGTTGGCCATTTGTATGCAGTCTTTTGAGAATTGTCTATTTATGTTCTTTCTTTTTTTTTTGAGACAGTTTCACTCTGTCACCTGGGCTGGAGTGCAATAGCAGGATCCTAGCTTACTACAAACCTCTGCCTCCTGGGTTCAAGTGATTCTCCTGCCTTAGCTTCCCAAGTAACTGGGATTACAAGTGTGTGCCACCACGCCTGGCTAATTTTTGTACTTTTAGTAGAGATAGGGTTTCACCATGTTGGCCAAGCTAGTCTTGAACTCCTGACCTCCAGTGTTTCACCCGCTTTGGCTTCCCAAAGTGCTGGGATTACAGGCATGAGCCATCATGTCTGGCCCCATTCTGCTCACTTTTTAATTTTTATTTTGAGAACGAGTTTTGCTCTTGTTGTCCAAGCTGGAGTGCAATGGCATGATCTTGGATCACTGCAACCTCCGCCTCCTGGGTTCAAGTGATTCTCCTGCCTCAGCCTCCCAAGTAGTTGGGATTACGGGCACCCACTACCACGCCTGGCTAATTTTTTGTATTGTTAGTAGAGACAGAGTTTCACTATGTTGGCCATGCTGGTCTCGAACTCTTGACCTTAGGTGATCCACCCACCTCGGCTTTCCAAAGTGTTGGGATTACAGGAATGAGCCACTGCGCCTGGCCATCTGCTCACTTTTTAATGGAATTTTAAAAAATTGTTCAGTTGAGTTCCTTGTAAGTTCTGGATATTAATTCCTTGTCAGATGAATGATTTGCAAATATTTTCTCCCATTCAACTGGTTGTCTCTTTACTCTGTTGTTTCTTTTGCTGTGCAGAAGCTTTTTAGTTTAATATAGTCTATTAGCCTATTTTTGTTTTAGTTGCCTGTGCTTTTGAGGTCTTAGCCACAAAATCTTGGCCTAGACTAATATTCTGAAGTGTTTTCTCTGTTTTCTTCTAGTAGTTTTATAAGTTAGGTCTTACATTTAAGTATTTAATCAATCTTGAGTTGATTTTTTATAGATGAGGAGAGATAGAAATCTAGTTTCATTTTTCTGAATATGGATATTCAATTTTCCCAGCACCATTTATTGAAGAGGTCGTCCTTTCTCCAGTGTATGTTCTTGATGCCTTTGTAGAAATTCAGTTGACTGTGATATGTGCATTTTTTTCTGGTTCTCTATTATGCTTTATCTGTCTATGTATCTATTTTTATACAAGTAATCATACCGCTTTGGTAACTACAGCCTTGTAATATATTTTTAAGTGTTAGTGTAATGCCTTCAGCTTTGTTCATTTTGCTCAGGATTACTTTGGCTATTTTGGCTGTTTTAATGTTTCCTATGAACTTCAGGATTGTTTTTTTTCTATTTCTGTGAAAAATAACATTGGTATTTTGATAGGAATTGAACTGAATCTGTAGACTGCTTTGGAAAGTATGGTCATTTTAATTATAACTCTTCTGATCCATGAGCATGGGATGGCCTTTTCATTTGTTTGTGTCTTCTTCAATTTCTTTCATCAATGTGTTATAGTTTACTTTATGAGATCTTTCACCTCTCTGGTTAACTAAATTCCTAGATATTTTATTTTTTGAATTTATTGTAAATGATATTGCATTCTTTTTTTTGGCTATTTCATTACTGGAATATAGAAATACAGCTGATTTTTGTATGTTGATTTGTATCTTGTAACTTGACTGAATTAGTTCATCACCCCTACAAGTTTTTTGATGAAGTCTTTTGTTTTATCTAAATACAAGATCTAAATTTGTTTTCTCTAAATACAAATGACCTTGTATTTAGAGAAAACAAATTTAGAGGAACAATTTGACTTCCTCTTTTCCAATATGAATGCTTTCATTTCTTTCGCTTGTCTGAGTGCTCTGGCTAGGACTTCCATGTTGGCTAGAAATGGTGAAAGTAGGCATCTTGTTCCTAGAGGAAAGGCTGTCAATGTTTCCCCATTCAGGATGATGTCAGCTGTGGGTTTGTCATATATAGCCTTTACTGAGGTATATTCATTCTATGCCTAGTTCATGGGAAGTTTTTATCTTGAAAAGATGTTGGATTTTACCAAATGCTCTTTCTGAGTCTGCTGAGATAATATAGTTTTCGTAATTCATCCTGTTGACGTGATACATCATATTTATTGATTTGTGTATGTTTAATCATCTTGCATCCCTAGCACAAATTCCACTTAATCATGGTGTCTTATCTTTTTGATATGCTATTGAATTTAATTTGCTAGTATTTTGTTGAGAATTTTTGCATCTATGTTTATCAGTGACATTGGCCTGTAGTTTTCTCTTTTTCGTTGTGTTTTTCTGGTTTTGATAAAGGGGAAGGCTGGCCTTGTAGAATGAGTTAGAAAGAATTATTTTCTCTTTAAAATATAGAACAGTTACAGGAGGGCTGGCATTTGTTATTTTAATTATTATCAACATTTTCATTTTTTGAGACATGGTCTCACTCTGTTACCCAGGCTGGAATGCAATGGCATAATCACAGCTACTGCATCCTCAATCTCCAGGACTCAAGTGATCCTCCTGCCTGGACCTCCCAAGTAGCTGGGACCACAGGCATGTGCTGCCATGCTTGGCTATTTAAAAAAATTTTTTTTGTAGAGATGTGGTTTTACTGTGTTGCCCAGTCTGGTCTTCAGTTCTTAGCCTCAAGCAATCCCCTACCTCTCAAAGTGCTGGGATTACAAGTGTGAACCAATGCACCTGGCCAGTATTAGTTCTCTATGTTTGCTTTGAGCAGTGAATCTGTACAATTCTGGGCCTTTCTTTGTTAGGAGACTTTTTATTACTAATTCAATCTCACTACTCATTATTGACTTTAAATTTTCTATTTCTTCCTGATTCAATCTTTGTAGGTTGCATGTTTCCTAGAATGTGTTCATATCCTCTAAGATTTCTAGTTTCTTAGTGCATAGTTGGTCATAATAGTCTCTGATGATCTTTGGATGTCTGTGTTATCAGTTGGAATGTTTCCTTTTTCATTTCTGATTTTATTCATTTGGGGCTTCTCTCTTCTTTTCTTTGTTAGTCTAGCTAGTTGTTACTCGATTTTGCTTATGTTTTTTTTTCTTTTTGAGATGGAGTCTCGCTCTCTTGCCCAGGCTGGAATGTACTCTTATGATCTTGGCTCACTGAAGCCTCAACTTCCCAGAATCAAGTGATTCTCCTGCCTCAGCCTCCCAAGCAGCCGAAATTACAGGCATGCACCACCACACTCAGCTAATTTTTATATTTTTAGCAGAGACAGGGTTTCCTCATGTTGGCCAGGCTGGTTTCCTGACTCAGGTGATCTGCCCCTCTTGGCCTCCCAAAGTGCTAGCATTATAGACTTGAGCCACCACACCCAGGCTTGTTGATCTTTTTGAAGAAGGAATTTTTTGTTTAATTGATCATTTATCCATTGCATTTTTTTTTTTTAGTCTATATTTTGTTCAGTTCAGCTCTGATCTCTAGTATCTCATTCTGCTAATTTTCAGTGTGGTTTGCTTTTGTTTTTCTGGTTCTTTGAGGTACATTGTTGAATTATTTATTTAAAATCTTTCTACTTTTTTGATGTAGGCATTTATAGCTATCAACTTCCCTTTTTGTTGTACCCTACACGTTTTGATATGTTGTATTTCCATTGCTATTTGTTTCAATTTTTTTTTCCTGGATTTTCATTTTAATTTTTTAATTGGCTCAATGGTTGTTTCATGTAGTTTAATTTTCATGTATTTACATAGTTTTGAATTTCCTATTGGTGTTGATTCCTAGTTTTATTTGACTGTGTTCTGATAAAATACTTAATAGAATTTTGATTTTTAAAAATTTGTTGACACTTGTGGTCTACCATATGGTTTATCCCGAAGAATGTTTTATGTGCTAACAAGAAGAATGTATATTCTGCAGTTGGATGAAACGTTCTGTAAAAATCTGTTAGGTCCATTTGGTCTAAAGCCCAGTTTATGTCTATTGTTTCTTTGTTGATTCTCTGTCTGGATGCTCTGTCCAATGATAACTGTGGGGTGAAGTCCTACACCATTATTGTATTGGAGTCTATTTAGATCTAGTGATATTTGCTTTATGAATCTGGATGCTCCATTGTTGGGTGCATACATATTTAGAATGTTATTTCTTCTTGCTGGTTTATTATTTTGCCATTATATGGTGACCTTCTTTGTCTTTTCTTTTTTTACTATTTTTTACTGTTTTTCACTTAAAGTCTGTTTTATCTGATAGTGTAACTACTTCTGTTCACTTTTGATTTCATTTGCATAGAATATCTTTTTCTCTCCCTTTGCTTTTAGTCTGTAAGTATCTTTATAAGTAACACACATTTCTTGTAGAGAACATATAGTTGAATCATGTGCTTGTTTTTTAAATTGACTCAGCCAGTGTATGTCTTTTAGGTGGAGAATTTAATTTAAATTCATTGTTATTATAGATATGTGAGGTTTTCTTCTTTTATATTGTTCATTGTTTTCTTTTTACCTTATATATTCTTTGTTCCATTTTTTTTCCCTCTCATTGTTTGTCATTGTGATTTGGTAGTTATCAGTAGTGGTACCATTTGAGTCTTTTATTATTCTCATTTGTGTGTTTATTTTGCAATCATGTTTTATATTTTTGTTTGTTTCCATGACAGCAAATGTCCTTTCACTTCCAGATTTAGGACTCCCTTGAGGATTTCTTGTAAGGTCAACATAGTGGTGATGAATTCCCTCAGCTGTTGCTTATTTGGGAAATACTTTATTTCTCCTTCATTATAAAGGATAATTTTGCTGGATATATATCTATAGTATGCTTGTTTAGCATTTTTTTTCTTTCATTGCTTTGAATATAACATCCCATTTTCTCCTGGCCTGTAAGGTTCTGCTAAGAAACCTGTTGTTAATCTGGTGAGGGTTCCTTTATATATGATTAGATGCTTTTCTCTATTTTTTGAATTCTCTGTTTTTCAATTAATTTAGATATTTTGTCTATAATGTGCCATGGAGATTTTTGGCATTAATCTGGAGATTGCTGGGCCTCCTGTGTCTAGACCTGTAAATCTCTTTCTATACTTGGGAAGTTTTCATCTATTATTTTGTCAAATTTATTAATCTTTTGCTCTCTCTTTGCCTCTGTGCTTCTTATAATTCACATATTTGATATCACAAAAGTTTGTTCATTCTTTTCTAATTTTTCTGATTGGATTATTTCAAAAGAACCGTGTTTGGGTTCTTAGATTCTTTCTTCTGCTTGATCTAGTCCATTATTGAAGCCTCTGAATGTATTTTATACTTCATTTCATGAATTCTTCTGTACCAGAATATCTGTGTAGTTCTCTTGCTATGATAGGTACCCCTTTGGTCAATTTCTCATTCATATACTGAATTGTTTTTCTTATTTATGTGTATTGCTTTTTGGAGTTCTGTTGTATCTCACTGAGCTTCTTTAGAATAAATAATTTGACTTCTTTTTCTGGGATTGTGTTAACTTCTTTTGGATTAGGGATCTTTTTCTGGATAATTATTATGTTCTCTGGGTGTGTCATGCATTCTTGTTTCTTCATGTTTCCTGTTCTTGTGTTAATATCTTAATATCTTCACATCTAGTGTATCAGTTGCTTCTTCCAATTTTTTGAATTTGCTATCAAAGGAAAGAAACTTTTCCTGAGGATAAATCTAAGGGGTTGGTTGGGTTGGGCACTTTGGCTTTGATTTGTCTTCATACAGTAATATAGTCTCTGTATGAATTCTACAGCTATAGGCAGCATTAGTAGTATCTGATATTTCCTTAGTAATATAGGGTGCAGTTATTAGTGGAGGTTGTGGTGCAGTTTTCCTGGCCACTGGGGTGACACATAGGCCAATCTTTGAACCACAGTGGTTGCAGTGGTGAGCTGGGCATGCCTGTTTGTAAACCTCAGGGTGGTATATGGCAGCACCAGCGTTAGCAGGGCCAGGTGGGCCAATTTTGGGGTCTCCATGTTGCTTACTCAGATGCCAGTAGTGGCAGCCATGGGCTGGAAGGTTAGTGGGTTCCAGGGCTTCTGGCCTGCCAATGTAGCCATGGTGGGACAATCCTCTATGTCCCCCATGGTATGCACTAGTGTTGGCAGTGGCAGAAATATGGTGGGTGGGCCAGTCTCCATGTCTGCAAGTAGCACATATAGATAGGCATCAGCTGGGTGGTAGTGGCTAGGTTGGTAGTCCCAATATCAGTTTCCTGGGAGAAGTGTTCATTCAGGTGCCAAAGGTGGTAGACTGGACTGGGCAGTCACCTGGCCCCCAGACTGTGAACTCTGGCATGGGAAGGAGGGGAAAAGCTGGACTGTGCTGGATTGTTATTAGGACTTCAATGTTGTATACAGTGTTGGCCATGGTAAGGAGGAACGGGGTGGTCCCTAGGCCACAGATAAAATGCTTAGGTGGAGGGTGGCAACAGCCACACTACTTACTTGCCATTTGGGGAGAGGGACACGCCATTTTCCGTGACAGTAGCCTAGGCTGGTGGGTGATAGAACACACTCCACTTGTGCGTCAGTGTAAGTGGTGCTTGAACTTCAGCCCTAGAGTCAGCAGTCAGCTCTTTTATTGTGCCTAAGCCTTAGCAGCTCTGGACTCCAAGACAGTGTGCAGTCTCTTGAGGGTAGGGCTCTAGAATGGTGCCTCACTCATGCCTCAGTCTTAAGGGTGGAAGTATGTGCCTCAGTTGTACCTCCACCCTGCTCATAGTCACTTGTGCCTCAGCCCTGGAGGCAGCAGCTGTAGTATCTTACACATCAGCCCCAAGCCCACTGGGTCTAGGACACTGTGCAGTCTCTTGAGGGTGGAGTTCTAAAATGGAAACTTGCTATAGCTGCTTAGGTCTCGGGGAATGTGAGAGATGCAGTATGAGATTCCTCCCTGCGCCAGTGCCTGTGGGACAATTTTCCAGCAGCTCCTTATGCTAGTTTCAGGGCTCATGAGGGGTCTTGCCTGTGTCCAGGATTGTAGGAGTCCATGGTGAGAATGTGGACCCCTGAGGGCCTCTTACTCACCCTTTCCCCAAATTGAGAAGTCTCTCTTTGCTCCCAGGTGATGCTGGCTAAGAAGGCTGTTTCATTTCCTTCTCCTTCCTTGCTTTAGGTATTGCCTGTCAATTTTCTATTGAATTTCAGTGTTTTCTTTTGGGCAATCCATTAAAACTGTGATTATTTATTCACTATTTTGGTTCTTCTTCGTGGAGGAAGTGAATACAAAATTCTTTAGTCAGCTGTGTTGAAACCTTCCCCTGAAAATGCCAAATGCATATTTTGTTTCATCTTCTCAGTGATCACTGGAGAAAAATATGACTATCCCCTATTACAAATGTAAAATAAATAATATCATGGAAGTCAAACAGTTGCCCTGAGATAAACAGTAGGTGATCTTTGGAAAAATTATTTAAATCAAGAACTTCAATGCCTATGTTTTTTTCTGTCAAACAATGTCAGATTTTCTATAAAGCTATTTCACAGAGACAGTGACAATTTCATTGACTCTAGCAAAAGAACAGGTAACTAGAAATCACTGTTAGTACAGAATGAAGGTTCAAACTTTTAATTAAATTTGTTAGGAATAATAATAATGGCCGTGATCACAATGATGATGGTGATGACGGTGATAGTGACATTGAGGTCATTTCAAGTTTAGAGCATGTCACTGTTTGTCTACAATCTTTTTCACAGTAGAGTGACCTAGGGTCTTAAGACCAATGTGCAAACTCTATGCCCTCTCATCCACCCTTTCACTGCTCTTATCAATATCTGTTGTATTCAAATATCAGTTTTCTTTTATTTAGTCTTCAGTGTGTTACAGTTGCTTTAATACAGTGATGAGATTGATGCTAGAAGGGTTATCAATTACTCATCAGCAATAAGATGCCTTGCTGAATTTAAATTGTTTAACAGAAGTCTGAAATCTCAGAACCCAGGGCTTTTGGGCAAGGCATTTTGGCTATCCCGACTGCCTATAAGCAACTAATGACGGGTAAAATTTAGAACATAAAATAAACATTATTTAAATAATATCATTTAAGTGATAAAACAGATTGCAAGACAAAATTTGCCTTCTAAATAGCACCCCAACAGCTCTGAGAACTAAAATGTCTCTATCATTTAATGGTGAATTCTGTTATAAACTATGATATGTTTGAGACTAATTGTCTTTCAATTCCTGGTACAAGGATGTCTACACATCTTAAAACCTAGGGTAGATGACATAATGATTAAGAGTAATTTTAAAAATTCTTTACAGATGTTGAAGTGTTTAAAATAAATAGTATTAACTATTCAATAACAAAAGATGCCCTGAAGCAGTGTTTGTCCTAAATATGTACCTGGCTTACCCCTATCAAAATTAGGAGAGCTTGTTATACAAATTCTTGAACTCTACCCAACAGAGAATCAGAGTATCTAAAGGAGATGCCCAGAAACCTTCCTGTTTCCAACTCTTATTGATTCCTATGTACACTAAACCACCATCTATAAGAGCTGCTAGTTTTGACATCTTTCATGGCCTTTCTTTATAATTTTTGCCATGATGAAGGACATTGGAATATTGTCACTACTACGACCAGGCTTTTTCCACCAAAAAGCTTTTCCACATTGGCATAGATTTTCTATAATGGACAGATACATTATTTAAGTAGAAGATAAATTATTTTAGAACTTGATATTCATTTATACCACATCTCTTCCATAAACAACTTGCAATATACATATATATATATGTATGTATCTATATATGTATGTATGTATATTGCAAGTTGTTTATGGAAGAGATATGTATACATATATACATACATATATATGTATATGTGTATCTATATATAATATATGTGTGTGTATATATATATGTGTATATATATGTGTGTATATATATATGTGTGTGTATATATATATATGTATATATATCAGGAGCAAAATGTATACACACACACACACACACACACATACTCATTTTCAGGGATGACTCTGTAGGACTCCATAATAAATTACCAGAACATTGCATTCCATAGACACAAGTATTATGCAGACAAACTGGAAAAAAATGAGAGGGTTTAGATACCAGATTATAAGATTCATAGCTGAAGTAGCTTCTAGAGAGTTTACATGCCCCAGATATCTATACTTTTCACTTCAAGGACAAACTACATACAGTGTATTGAGAGACAAAATTCAAATGATATCCAGAGTGACTACATTGACTGCCCCTGCCTGTCACCCACTATGGTTGGAAGGCTTGAAATTTTGGAAACCAGTAGTTCAAAGAGTACAAAGACACTATTCACCATGGTGGGAATCTGAAGACTCCTGTTTCAACCGTGACTAACTTAGACTTGCAGAGTGTGCTTCCATAAGCAAGTCTTCCTTTCCAAAATGTTTAGCTTATAAGGTTGGGTATATTCTGTTCAGCAACTATCAAATGGCTCCTGCACAGACACCCGTTTCGTGAGTAACATTACGTAACTGCTACCTTATGAATTTTCCAAACCGATGCTATTTACTAATACGTGAGCATAGGCCAGTTATTTATTTATAGTCTGTGCTTAAAATTCCCTACCTGTTAAATGGAAATACTGGTAATATGCCTACATCATAGTGTTCTTATGCCAATTTATTAATATATATAAGTGTTTAAAATGGCACCTGATACAGGATAAATGCTGTGTAAATATTACCATTATTGTTATAATTTTCATTATTTCTCTGTAAGTCTTATGTCTAAAAAAAAAAAGCAAAAGAGTTCTTAGGCCCGAACTAGTGTTTTAAATGAAAACACATGTTTTGTATTCATGATTGTATGTGTGTGCTTGTGTGTGTCTGTGCATAAATCATCTATTGGTTTGAAAGTTAGTGTTAAGGTAGAAATGTCTATGCATGTGTTGGTGTGTTCTGGGAGGTCTTCAGAAAATTTATTTTGAGATAAGAATATGTTTTAAAATGTAGAGGAGTTTAGGGTATTGATATAATGATGGCTACTATTATTAATCACCTATAATTGGCCAGACGTTTTACATATGTAATCCTAACTAATTTTTATAAAATTTCTTGGAGGTATGTTTTATAAGTTTATGAAAGAGATAGCTGGTGGTCTAAAATGTCAAGCAATCGAAACAAGGCAAAATAGCAAGTAAGTACTACAATAGATAATTCAGACACAAGTTTTCTTGCTTCAAAGCCAATTGCTATTTCCACCCTATTTAATCGTGTTGTTAATTAATGAATATTTAATTAGTGACCACTAAATGTAGTGATGCCAACATTTCTACTACTATGTCTCATTATTTAATTCATCCGTCCAGCCATCCACCCATCCAGTGAGTATGTCCTGAAACAGCACTTTGTTAAACAGTTGGAAAAATTTTTTAAAGCCTAAGACATAGCATCTGTCTTAAGAAGTTCACTCTTTAGAAGGTAAACACGCATGCAAGTAAATAAATGTGGATTATGCTATGAGGGAATGCACAAAATGTTAAGAAAACTAAAAGACAGACTACTTAATTTCCAGGTGGAATGGGAAAAAGGGAGGTCAGGGAAGGCTTCCAATATGGTAGAGCATTTCAGAAAGTTGAAAGATGAGCCAAGGCCAGCATGGTGGCTTATAATCCCAGCACTTTGGGAGGCGAAGGCAGGCAGATCACCTGAGGTCAGGAGTTTGAGACCAGCTAGGCCAACATGGTGAAACCCTGCCTCTACTACAAAATAAAAAATTAGCTGGGTGTGGCAGCTCATGCCTGTAATCCCAGCTATTCAGGAGGCTGAGGCAGGGGAATTGCTTGAATACAGGAGGTAGAGGTTGCAGTGAGCCAGGATTGTGCCACTGAACTTCAGCCTGGGCAACAGAGAAAGACTCTGTCTCAAAAGAAAGAAAAAAATAAGTGAGCCAAATGTTTTCTTGAACTACACATGAAAGGATGCCATGATCTTTGTAAAGTATAAAGTTCTGCTCTTCAGGGCTGGGCAAGTATTTTCCAAGCAGATAGAGACTTAAAAATATTTATCCTTCCTATAGAGATTTATTGGAATTTAGGCTGATTCCATTGGTTCAGCTACATAATTTCTCACACAATTATGTATGTAAATTATTTAATGTCTTGTATCATTTTTTTTTTCTGTTACTCCACTTCACCATCCTCCTTCTCTAACTTCACTGCAAGATTCCTTGGAAGAACACTCATGCTGTGAGTTGACTGGCAATGTAATCAGAACATCTCTTTAGCCAATTCCCTGTTCTAGCACGGGATTCAAAAATGATATCTGAAAAACACCCATCCCTTTAAATCAAACTCTCATCCTGACATTGTTTCTTTAACAACTGGAGAACTTTGAAAAACAATGCTTCATCATCCCCTGAAAACCAAAGCATTTTCCACTTGTGATAATAATTTACAGAGGAGGAACAAAGTTTGTGTGGTTTTTAGACTCAACACAGGAAGAACAGAACATCAAGCGCTATTCAGATTGAGAGACAAAAACTTGAAATTTCTCCTCAGTGAATAAAGTTATTTGGAGAGCCATTTATTTATTAAAAATCTACGTGTTGCTTGGATACAAATTCACAGCAGGCACATCACTTCCCTAAATTTGCTGATCCTGGGAGGCAGTCCCAGTGCATTGCGATCATGTGGTACCCGGCATTGCCAAGCCAGACCTCCCAGCCCCTTGGAGCAGGGTGAAATCTGGATATGTTCGTCTTTTCTCTTGGTGGAAGAAAAAGATATAGAACTAACTCTTCTCAGAGAATTTACTGGGAAATTCCCAGGTTTAATGTATTGTTTCTTGATGATTATTTTACATCATAAGGAAAGCACTGATCCCTAAGTAGATCTGTGTTTATTGTTTAAAATACTCTTTTGGTCAAACACATGAAAAATCTGTTTTCTTGCTTTGGGTTACATGCATTTGCTTCACACATTCTTCCCAAATATCTCTAACAAATTACTTCTGGTGAAAAGGTAATGAAGTAAGACAACTGGAGTGAGGATTCATGAAGAGGGATGTGGAGCATTGGAAGAGAGGAAAGAGAAAGAGGAAAAAGTTCTCAGGGTTCAGTGATGTGTGTAAACTATTAATAACAACAACAAAAATCAAGAAGTTGAAGTTTTATGGGCATAGTTTGACTTCAAATAGAAACATGTTTTCTAAGCATTCACACTGTCCAACAATAAAGAACCAGTGTACAACTGCTGCTGAGAAGACAGGCTTTGGAGACATACTGTCTGTGTTAGAATCTGGACTCTGTGTCCTCAGGAAAATTATATAACCACTGCCTCATCTTTTACGCCTTTTGTAAAACGAGGACACCCATAATGTATGCCCCACAAAATTACTAAGAGGACCAGGTGAAATAATATATGTAAATTACTTATCATTTTGCTTTACATGAAACAATAGAAACAACTAACAATCTAGTTAATATTTATTGTATGCCGCCTATGGACAGGTACAGTCCCAAGAATTATATGTATATTACCTCACCAGATTCTTACAATAACTGTACATTATAGGGAATATTATTATTCCCCACTTCACAGATGAGAAAAGTGAGGTATTAAGGTACAGGGGCCCAAGGTCTCACAATGGTGAATTAAGGATTCAAACCTAGGCAGTCTGGTTCCAGAGCCCAAAGTTATAATGATTGATCATATTCTGGGTTTAGGAACATGCCTGGAACATTACAAACATTACATAAATTGTAGCTATTCTTCCTCTTATTTTTAATAACAGAGGACATGCCTTGGAAAGCAGGAATCTAGAACTATTCACAGGTTGGTGAATAACCCTCCAAGAATTCTAGAGAAAAGATGGCTACATTTTAGAGTAAATTGTTAATTGACTTTTAAGGATCCTTCCAACTCTACATTGGCTTTGGGAACAAGCTGTGTTTTAAAATCCTGACTCTGCCACTTCCAGGTCATGTAACCCTGAATGAAATGTTTAACATCTGTGAAAATGTCAATTGCCTATAAAATCATGAGAATAATACCCCTGTTGTAAGGATTCAATAGAAATAGTGTTCCTAAAATTTAGCCCACCACTTGATAAATGGTTAAGTATTTGGCAGACAATGCCAACAATTGTTAACTTACCATAATATTTATATTTATTTAGGTTTTTACTTCTCCAATCTGTTTTAATCTGTAGTCACCTTTTTATGTCAGACTACTTAATATCGTAAAGGAGACACATTTTCAGATGGCTCTGCTACTCTGTCATGGGAAAAGATCAGAATTGGGTATAAGGAATTAGGTTAAGGAATGAAGACTGGGAGGAACCATTAGAAGTGGAGAAAGTAGAGCTAAAAACAAAGGAGGGGGCAGATATAATAGACCTGTGTGACAGACTTCTCATTTTGGCCTAAATCTGCTGCTGCTACTAGCTATGGTGAATTCTGGGGATGAATGTTAAAGCAATGGCTTCCTACTGGCCACTTCCAATGTCCATATGTACCCAACAACAATGAAAAGGGGAGATTACTACCCAGGGGTCAGAGTTGCTACTCCTGGCTATATCTTTAGGGACAATGCCTCTAAGTCCATGCCAGCTGTTGCTGGTGCCACCATGAGAGGACAACAGCAAGTTCTACATTTGCCTTTATGACAGAGTTGGCATACCCAATGAGGGAGTAGAAGGTAAACTCTGATGGAGATTGATGACCCTGACTAGAATAAATCAAGATGAATCTCCCAAAATGGAATATATTTGGGTAAATACATAGGGTTTGATTTATATATTTAACTTTTTAGGCATGACCCTGAAGTCATTTTTTTTATATAATAATTTACCAGGAGCCAAATAAATTTAGCATACTTTCTTACAGGGCAAAAAAGAAATTATTAACAGGTCTGTTTTCATTTTGAAGGGTTTTTATACCTCTATTTTTTTTTTTTTTTTGAGACCGAGTGTAGGTCTTGTCACCAAGGCTAGAGTACAATGGCCTGATCTTGGCTCCCAGCAACCTTTGCCTCCCAGGTTCAAGTGATACTCCTGCCTCAGCCTCCTGAATACTGGGATTACAGGCAACTGTCACCACGCCCAGCTAATTTTTGGATTTTAGTGGGGCCAGGGTTCCATCATGTTGGCCAGGCTTGTCTCAAACTCCTGACCTCAAGTGATCTGCCTGCATGGGCCTTCCAAAATGTTGGGATTACACGTGTGAGCCACCCGCCCAGCAGTTTTTATTCCTTTATAGGTTTCAGGCTATGCAAAGGGAGGGAGAAAGGAAGGCATTGTAGGAAGCACTGAGTGTCACAAAAAGAATGAAACGGAAGCAGAAAATTCAAGCTCCGTGTGCTTCTTACACTACAGTTAGGCTGTCACTAATGTGACTATTAACTTTTCATGTTCAGATTTATTATGCTGTCATTATAGCACTTTTCTTTGCTGATGTATCAAACCACTATTATATATTTGTTGGCATCTCATCTATTTAAGGGAAACAAGTGATTACGCGTTGCCAAGGAGACTAATAAGGAGTATGCCAGCAAAGGACTGCAGAATTCTCTTTGGAAGATAAAAAGTCACTGGTATTTTATTTTGGATCAAATCATAAACTACCTCATTGTTTAAAGAAATCACTTTATCCCTTCCATAAAAATCCTAGGGCACTTATTCAAACGATAAACCTAAAGACTTTTATAAAACAAAATAGATGTAAATGATAGATCAAAAATATTTGGGAAAATAACATGTAATAAGGCATCCCTAGAAAGGAAAGTTATTTCCAGAATTTTTGAAAGTTTGATCTCCATCAGATATATTTTTATATGTAAAAATATAATTTCAATACAATATTTTCAGTATAATCAGTGGGTATTTTGGGAGTAACGCTAATACTATAACACATAAAACCCCAGCATTTTAATATTTTTTCATAATTTTAACATACATGTTCCTAATGGGCAGGTGGATGACTGCCATCATATTTATTTAGCACCCAGGATCCTCTTGTCTTATGAGTCTCCCCTTCTCTGAAAATGTTTGCTTAATCTGCAGAGCAGCACATATACAAGATAGAAGATTATACTAGAAAGGTTTTCCAAGGCCAGTGCTGGTAAGTCACATGTCACTTCTGCTTGTATTTGCCAGAAATCAAATACATAGCCACACCTAACTGCCAGAGAGACTGGTGTCTGCCATTGAGCTATGAGCACAGGAAGAAGAATAAAATGGTTTATGAACATCTGGATAGCTTCTGCAACCCAGAGTTAAGTACAGATACTAAGAAAACACAGAGCATGACTCTCAAAATCAGCCGCTGTGAGTTGTGAAAGAGGTGTGAGAAGAACTCTGGCAGGAAATAATACAGGCATGACTTGGATATATTGCTTATTCAGTTTGAGATCACCACAATAAACTGAATTTTACAACGAAGTGAGTCATACACATTTTTATTTCCCAGTGCATATAACAGTTATGTTTACATTATACTGTAGTCTATTAAATGTTCAATAGCATGGTGTCTAACAAACAATTTATAAACCTTAATTTAAAAATACTTTACTGCTAAAAAATGCTAACAATGATGTGAGCCTTCAGCAAGTTGTAATCTTTTTGCTGACAGAGTGTCTTGCCTCGATGTTAATGTCTGCCAACTGATTAGTGTGGTGGTTGGAATGGCTGTGGCAATTTCTTAAAATAAGACAACAATAAAGTCAGCCACATTGATAGTCTCTTCCTTCCACACAAAACAATTCTCTGTAACATGTGATGCTGTTTGGTAGCATTTTACCCATGAAAGAACCTCTTTCAAAAGTGCACTCAATCGTCTCGATTCCTGCCACTACGTTATCAACTAAGTTTATGTAATATTCTGAATCCTTTGTTGTCATTTTAACAGTGTTCCCAGCATTTTCACCAAGAGCAGATTCCATTTCAAGAAACAACTTTCTTTGTTTATCCATAAGAAGAAATGCTTCATCCACAAAATTTTCTCATGAGATTGCAACAATCTAGTCACACCTTCAGGCTGTACTTTTAATTATAGTTCTCTTGGAATTCCTACCACATATTCAGTGACTTCCTCCACTGAAGCTTGAATTCCTCAAAGTCATCCATAAGGGTTAGAATCAACTTCTTCCAAACTTGGTAATGTTGACATTTTGACCTTCTCCCATGAATCACAAATAGCTGTAATGTCATCCATAACAGTAAATTCTTTCCCCAAGGCTTCAATTTGTTTCCCAGATTAATCGGAGGAATCACTATCTATGGCAGCTATAGCCTTGTAACACATATTTCTTAACTAATAATAATTGAAAGTTATAATTACTTCCTGATTTGTGGGCTACAGAATGGTCGTTAATAGGCATGAAAACAACATAAATCTTTTGTACATCCCCATCAGAGTTATTGGATGACTAGGTACATTGTCAATGAGCGGTAATATTTTGGAAGGAATATTTTTGTGTGACTTGTAGGTCTCAACAAGGGGCTTGAAATATTCAGTAAACTAGGCTGTAAACAAATGTGCTCTCACCCAGGCTTTATTCCATTTATAGACCACAGACAGAGTAGATTTAATATAATTCTTTTTTTTTTTTTTTTTTTTTTTAAGGATCAGAGGTTTCTGTGTTACCCAGGCTGGCCTCAAACGTGTGGCCTTGCCTCCTCATGTGCCAGGACAACTGGCCTGAGCCACTGCAGCTCCCAACAATTCTTAAAACCCTAGGATTTTCAACATGGTAAATGAGTATTGGCTTCAAGTAAAAGTCATCAGCTGCCTTATTCCCTAACAAGAGAGTCAATCTATCCTTTGAGCCTTTGAAGACAAATATTAACTTCTCTCCAGTTGTGAAAGTCTTATATGGCATCTTCTTCCAATAGAAAGCTGTTTCATCTACGTTGAAAATGTATTGCTTTGTATAGCCACCTTCATCAATGATCTTGGACGGATCTTTTAGATCACTTGCTGCAGCTTCTACATTAGTACTTGCTGCTTCACCTCTTTTTAGAGCTGGCTTCTTTCCTTAAACTTCATGAACCAATCTGCTTTAGCTTCAGATTTGTCTTTTGCAGCTTCCTCATGTCTCTTAGCCTTCATGGCATTGAAGTGACTTAGAATCTCCTCTGGATTAGGCTTTGCCTTAAGGGATTGTTGTCACTGATTTGATCTTTTACCAAGACCACTAAAACTTTCTCCATATCACCAGGAAGACTGTTTTACTTTTTTTCATATGTGTGTTCACTGGAGCAGCACTTTTAATTTCCTTCGGAAACTTTTCCTTTGGCTTCACAAGTTTTTGGTCTATCTCAGCTTTTGACATGCCTTCCTCACTAAGCTTCATCATTTCTAGATTTTGATTTAAATTGATAAATGTGTGGCTTTTCCTTTCACTTGAACACTTAGAGGCCATTTAGGGTTATTAATTGGACTAATTTCAGTATTTTTGTGACTCAGGGAATAGAGAGGCTCAAAAAGAGAGAGAGAGACAGAAAAATGGCTGGTTGGTGGAAAATTTAGTATACATACTACATTTGTTGATTGTTTGCCATCTTACATGGGCACAGTTAATGTGTCATGGAGACATCAAGTGAGCATATTTCTGGAAAAATGGCACTAAAAAATTACTCAATGCAAGCTTAGCATAAATCTTTTTTGTAAAAAAAATATGTATTTGTATATTACAATAAAGCAAAGCACAGTAAAACAAAGCCTGTGTGTAATTGCGTTCTGTTGAAAAATGAATAAACATTATCTAGACTACAAAGGACATGAAGAGAATTTCAGGCAGTGGAAACAATACAACTAAAGGCATAGAATAAGTAGAAGAATAGAATAAACAACATAGTGTAGGGAGGGTAACTATGAGTAGTTCAGTATGACTGGAACAAAAATATGAGATGGAATATGCCGAGTGAAGAGGGAGGTGTGGTATAATACTACTCATAGCGGGTAATACATCTTGGCCACTTGCTATTCAATGTGCTATGTTAGAAGCAGTTTATGTGTGTCAACTAATTTTGATTCTTTTAGTAAGCCTTTGAGCTAAACATTATTATTGACCCCATTACCTCACCTATGTGTGAGGAAATTAATTTTTCCATGAACACAGAGTGAACAAATGGTAGAGCTGGGATTCAAACCTATGGAAATCAATTCCTAATCCATAAGCATTTGATCACTTCTCCTAGCATAAATCCTAGTGATAATCTTGTGGGTTACAAACAACGTACTGAATTGTGTTGAACAGGAAGGAGCAGTCATAAGCAAACCTGAATTTTAGATCTATCGTTTAGTCTGGTGGCCGGTAGTGGATTAGAATAGTGGCTCTCAAACCTGAGAGTGTATTGAGATCACCTGGAAAAATGATTAAAACACAAACTTCTCGATCATATCACCAAAGTTTTTTATTTAGTGTCCCTCGAGTGGGGTTTCAGATGTACATTTCTAACAACTTTACAGAGAAGCTGCTCCCACACTTTGAGACTCACTGGATTAGAAGAAAGTACGATTGAAAGCTTCCTTATTTTGGCTAGCAGTAGTTGATACTTTGAGCAGTGCATGGTAGGCATGTAATATCATGTCATGCCTCGTTATCAGAATATCACCATTTCTATTCCATTTTCTGAATTGTGTCTGTGAGTCCTTTACTTATTGGTAGAAACTACCAATGTTTGAATGGACCAATGGCCAGATTCTTGAAGACTTCAGTATTTACTACATGGTAAATGCACTGTATTAGTTTGCTATGGCTATCATTTTTTTAAAAAGTATAAAAAAAAGACTAAGTGGCATAAATAACAAAAATGTATTTTCTCACAATTCTGAAGGCTAAAAGTCTAAGATCAAGTGAGTTTGATTTTTTCGGAGGCTTCTGTCCTTGGCTTGCAGATGGCTGCCTTCCTGCTATTGAGGACTAAACTCTGATTCTTTTACCTTTGCCTAAATTCCTATGTAAGGGGTCTGGGAGTCATGCTCTACAAATCATAAATTCTTGTCAGATGGGTTTTATTTAACCCTATATGTCGTGACTTACTTGCTACCTGACTCTGGCATAACATCACAAGACAAGGAAGAAGACCCAAATATTTTACTCCAAAACTTGTTTCTTTGCCATATTTTGAAATGGCCCTGCAAGGCTGTTCTTTGTAGTGGGTGGGGGGAATTTGCATCTGTAAAGAACCTCTATCAACATAGCTGGACTTTTTCTTTCAGACCTTCCCAGTCCTAAAGAGATTAACCAAGATCTGAATAGGAAACATTTGTCATCCATTATCTTTAAGGGCAGCCACTATAAAACTGCAAAAGAACTTTGATCTCCACAATCTTTATCTTATTTTCCTTTTCTTTCCATCCCAGGTATTTAGACAAACTCAACCAATTGTCAACCAGAAAACGTCTAAATTCACCTATAGCCTGGAAGCTCCCCTGCTCTGCTCTGGCTTTGAATTGCCCCACCTTTCTGGACTAAACCAATATATTTCTTAAATGTATTTGATTGATGTCTCATGGCTCTCTAAAATGTATAAATCCAAGCTGCACCCCCACCACCTTAAACACATGTTCAAGCTGCACCCCAATCACCTTGGACACCTGTCCTCAAGACCTCCTGAGGGCTGTGTCCTAGGCCACAGTCACTCATATTTGGCTCAGAATAAATCTCTTTAAACATTTTACAGAGTTTGATTCTTTTCACCAACACTGTGTCCTTGTATGGCCTTTATTTTGTGCATGAATATCTTTGGTTTCTGTTTTCTTTCTGCCTTTTTTTGTTTCTTAAGAGTTGGGGTCTCATCCTGTCACCCAGGCTAGAGTGCAGTAGAGGGATCATAGCTCACCGTAACCTAAAACTCCTGGGTTCAAGTGATCCTCTCACCTCAGTCTCCCAAGTGGCTGTGTTTCTCTTCTTACAAGATCACCAGTCATATGAAATTAGGGTTCTGCCCTATTGGCATCATTTTAACTCAATCACATCTTAGGAGATCCTATCTCCAAATATAGTCGCATGGATTAGGGCCCAATCCATATGACCTTATTTAACCTTAATTACTTTTTTAAAGCTCCTATTTCCTAATACAATTACATTATGATGATGTACTTTTAGATTGGTGCAAAAGTAATTTGGTTTTGAATATTAATGGTATTCTAATAGAATTTAACACTTCAATATATGAATTTTGGTGAGGGGTGGGGAGCAGCACGATTCAGCCTATAGGTGTCATGATACCTATTATTTGGTAATTTAAAGCTACTATAAAGTATTAAGATTTTGGCATATGACAGCAAGAATACAAGGATGTTCTATTTTTTCCAAATTGTCCAGATACTGACACTTGTGTCTAATCATATAGCAAAATGACTGTAATAGAATTTCTCATTTTTCATCCACGCAAAGATCCAATCATTGGAAAATAAACTCCATGGGTCAGGATGTGGGAAAACAGGCACTTAATTTGTTGATAGTGGGAACACAATGTTACAATCCCTATGAAAGAGAATTTGGCAAACTCTAGCAAACTTAATGGTATTTCCAATCAGAAATCATTGTACTTTCATTCAGAAAACCACTTCAAAGAATATTTTTCAAAAATATGCTACCAAAAGTATAAAAATAATAATCAAGACAACCCATTGCACTATTATGTTATTTTACTAGTAATAAAATATTGAAAATAACTAAAAAATATTAATATGAGACAGTTAAATAAACCACGGTATATTTACA
This sequence comes from Cacajao melanocephalus, assembly GCA_963573385.1. Lineage (NCBI taxonomy): Eukaryota > Metazoa > Chordata > Mammalia > Primates > Pitheciidae > Cacajao > Cacajao melanocephalus. Next base: position 3,913 of record CAUYLG010055285.1, on the reverse strand, counting down.
TAGTAAAGAATTATGCAACTGGAAAAAAGAATTAAGAATATATCCATGTATTGCTATGACTCAGGATATATCACTGTGAGAAAGCAGGGTTGAAGAAATTGTGTATAGAATGCTATTACTGATTTAACAAATTAGATAAATTATTTCAAATTTTAAAATGGCTATCGATAGAGGGAGAAGAGTTATGCTGGAATAAACAGAAAAAAACTTACTATTTGCAAAGATAACTGTTTTGTTTTTTAAAGCTTTATTGGGCTATAACTGACATCTAATAAACTATGCATATTTAAACTGTACCATATACTAAGTTTTGAATATGTATATGTTTATAAAACCATCACCCAATCAGGGTAATAAACATATCCATCACAAGTTTTATTTGTTAACTTAACAAATAAAGTTAACTTTATAACTTAACTTTATAACATCTCAGAAGTTTTATTTGTTAACTGACCATCTCCCCTTTTTTCATACACCCACACATTTCCATATAACCTCTTCTGTCATGTTTTCTGTCACTACAAATCATTGTATTTTCTAAAATTATATTTGAACATAACCATGCAGTATGTAATTTTGTTTTGTCTGGCTTCTTTCAATGAGAGTAACTATTTTAATATTTAACTATATTGTTCCATGTGTTGATAAGTCATTCATTTTATTTCTCAGTAGTATTCCTTTGTATTAACATACCACAATTTGTTATTCATTCACGTATTGATGGATATTTGGGTTGCTTCTAGTTTGGGCTATTACAAGTAAAGCTAGCATGAGCATATGCACACAGGCCAGTGTAGAGAAACGTGGTTTTGCTTCTCTTGGTAAAATACCTAGTAGTGAAATGGCCAGGTCATATGGTACAAACATGTTTTTTTTTAAGAAACTGCCTGTGATCTAAGGATCATTGAGTGTCAGCTTGATTGGATTTAAGGATGCAAAGTATTGTTTCTGGGTGTGTCTGTGAGGGTGTTGTCAAAGGTGATTAAAATTTGAGTCAGTGGACTGGGAGAGGCAGACCCACCCTCAATCTGGGTGGGTACCATCTAATTGGCTACCAGCTTGGCTAGAATAAAGGAGACAGAAGAGGATGTAAAGAGTAGACTTGCTGAATCTTATGGCCTTCATCTTTCTCCAATCCTGGATGCTTCCTACCCTCGAACATCAGACTCCAAATTCTTCATTTTTTGGACTCTTGGACTTACACCAGTGGTTTGCTAGAGGCTCTCAGGCCTTTGGCTGAGGCTGAAGACTGAAGGCTGCACTGTCAACTTCCCTACTTTTGAGGTTTTGGGATTCAGACTGGCTTCCTTGTGCCTCAGCTTGGAGGCGGCCTACTGTGGGACTTCACCTTGTGATCGTGTGAGTTAATACTCCTTAATAAACTCCCCTTCATATATACATCTATCCTATTAGTTCTGTTCCTCTAGATAATCCTAATACACTGCCAAATGGTTGTACAAAAAAAGCAGGTGTACAATGAGAAGCTTATGAGAGAGTTCCCATATCCTGCAGCAACAAACAAATCTCAAAAACTTAAAAGACTTATAACTATAAAAATTACATCTCTCACAAATATTGGATATGGTGATTCCATAGGGAAATTAAGGTATTCGTTTCCAAAGAGGAAAAGGAAACTAGGCAGGAACAAGAAACATGTGGGTACCACAAAAATCTGAGTAATGTAACTAATATCATTACCCTAGAAAATAACAGAAACATAGCTGGAAAGTCTCCAAACTCTTGGAAACAAAATAAGACACTTTTAGATAACCCCTGACTCAAAGAGAAAGTCTTAAAGAAACTTAAAAAAATGCACTGAATTTGAATAAAAATGAGAATATAATGAAAGTTCTGGACCTAACTGTAGTAGTGCTGAGAGGGAAATGTCTAGCACTGAATACATACGTAAAAATAGAAATCCTCACATTAGTAATCTAAGGTCAGACCTTAAGGAGCTAGAAAAAGAAAAGAAAAATAATTCTAAAGGGATCTTAAGGAAGAAAAAAATAAAGATAACCTCAGAAACCAGTAAAATTGAAAGTAGAAAAATAATAGAGAAAATCAATGAAACAAAGTCTGGTTCTTCGAAATTTCAATAAAGTTGTCAAACTCCTATCAAGACTGAAAAAGAAAAAAAACCAACAAATTATTAACATTAGGAATGAAACAGGAAATATAAATACAGACCATGCAGAAATAAAAAGGCTAATTTAGGAACACTACAAACAACTCTACACTACATACTTGAGAATATAAACAATATGAGTCAATTTCTCAATAAACAAAAACTAATACAACTCACATGATATTTAGTAGATAACTTGAAATATCCTAATACTAGTAAGAAACTTATATTTATAATTAATAAATTTCCAAAAAGAAATCTCCAAATTGAGATGGCTTCATTGGAGAGTTCTACCAAATGTTTTAAGAATTAACAAAATTTTTTCTCAGTCTCTTTCAGAAACTTAAAATGAAGGAATAATTCTCAATGCATTTGATGAAGTTAGTGTAACCCGATTCAAAAAGTAGACAGACAGTACAAAAAAAGAAAAGTATAGGCAAATATCTCTCCTGAATACAGATGCAAAAATTCTTAAAATATTAGCAGTTAGAATCAGCATTATAAAATAATTTATATTCCAATCAAGTGAAAACCATGAAATGGAACAAACTGACAAAAATGAGACAATAAAGAGGTCATGAAATAATTGAAAATGAAACAATGTAATCTACAAACAGATACACATGCAATCTCAGTTTGTGTTACAAAACAAAACTCAATCTTGAGCTGTCTTCAATAGACTGAAGAAAAATTGATTTAACAAGGTCGAGATACAAAAAGGAAGGGCAAAATTATAACATTCAAATGCAGACAAAACAAATTGGGATTCATACTAATATTAAATAAACTAGAGTTCCAGGTTAAATTTTTTTTTTTTTTTAAAGATGGGGTTTCACCCTGATGGCCAGGCTGGTCTTGAATTCCTGACCTCAGGTGATTCACTCATCTCGGCCTCCCAAAGTGCTAGGATTACAGGTGTGAGCCACTGCGCCTGGCCAAAAAAATTAAAGGACATACAGCAAGAAGTTTTTGTTGAAGATATCATGACCATAAACCTTTAGGCAGCTTGCAATAAAATATATAACGCAAAATCTGTTGGAAACATAATAAATTTAAAGAAATACAAAAAATATGGCAAGACTTTAATCTTTTTTTTTTCCAGATTCCTGCCTTCATATCTATTTATTTTTTATTTTTTTATTTTATTTTTATTTTTTATTGCATTTTAGGTTTTAGGGTACATGTGAAGAACATGCAAGATTGTTGCATAGGTACATACATGGCAGTGTGATTTGCTGCCTTCCTCCCCATCACATATATCTGGCATATCTCCCTATGCTATCTCTCCCCAACTCCCCACCCCCCACTGTCCCTCCCCTACTTCCCCCTGACAGACCCCAGTGTGTGGTGCTCCCCTCCCTGTGTCCAAGTGTTTTCATTTTTCAACACCCACCTATGAGTGAGAACATGTGATGTTTGATGATGGTTTCCAGGTTCATCTATGTCCCTACAAAGGACAGGAACTCATCATTTTTTATGGCTGTGTAGTATTCCACGGTGTATATGTGCCACATTTTCCCTGTCCAGTCTATCATCGATGGGCATTTGGGTTGGTTCCAGGTCTTTGCTATTGTAAACAGCTCTGGAAAATACTCTTCAGGCTATTATCCAGGAAAACTTCCCCAATCTAGCAAGGCAAGCCAATGTTCAAGTCCAGGAAATACAGAGAATACCACAAAGATATTCCTCAAGAAGAGCAACACCAAGGCACATAATTGTCAGATTCACCAGGGTTGAAATGAAGGGGAAAATGCTAAGGGCAGCCAGAGAGAAAGGTCAGGTTACCCA